>RBZT01000447.1:0-18229 GCA_003693705.1 Polymyxa betae
TAGGAGACAAACGACACAGATGGCAACGCAGGAAATAAAATCAGCCAGCACACTGACACCGCTCACGCTCAGTTCTAGCAACTGGCTAATATGGCGTCGGGCCGTGCTCGCCGGAATGAAGCGAATCGGGGCCCTAGGCATCCTGCAAGGGACCGAGAAGAAACCCAGCAAAACTGCCGAAATACACATGAAGCCGAATCTCGAATCAGATCCAAAGTCAGCTCAAGTTCTGCACTCTTTATTGAATGAAGCTCGTCAGCAATACAAAGAAACGCTGACTGCGTTGAAAGCAGCAAAAGCTGCAGTAAAAGAAGATACAGAAGACGTTGACAGAAAGACAGCATTACTCGCAGATGAGGGAGAGGCCGAAGAAGCTGAAGACGCCTATCTCAAGATTCGTCAACAGCGTGCCAGCACGAAAACTACTCCAACGCTGACCGGATCACTATGGACACCATCAGAAATTGACGACTGGGAGAGACGACACGATTACGCATACCACCTTCTGGTAGTATCACTGTCTGAACAGTACCAAGGCATGACAATCAAGTGTCCCGATCTGCCATCCTTGTGGCGGGCGCTCGAACAGCATTTCGAAGGCAAATCGGCCGCGGATGTCATTCAGGTGGAAAATCGGCTGATGTCGTTGGCGCTGACCGAGAAAGATGATCCAGAAGAGTTCCTCAACGAGATCCGACTGATCCAGACTCAGATGGAAAGTTGTGGCGCCCCTTACTCAGACGCGAGAATGTTCTTGACCATCGCTCAGAAACTCCCTCCAAGAATGCATGGTCTCGGGGATCAATTCCTGTACGGGCCGAAGGAGCGCCAAAATATTGCCTCACTGGAACAAGCCATCAGCGAATTCGCGAAGAACAATCCAGTCAAGCGCGAACCAGAAAAAGCAAACCTGGTGGAAAAGAAAGAGAAGATAAAATGCAAGCACTGCAAGCTAAAAGGTCACAAGAAAGAAAAATGTCGAGCCAGATCACACAAATGCATCAAATGTGGTGAAACTGGACATTTTGAAAAGAGGTGTAAAAGTGAAAAGAAAACAAACGAACCTCCTGCTCCTAAAGAATTGTCGCATTACGCCTTCTCAGTGACTGTGCGGAAATGGGTCGTGGACACAGGAGCCTCATCATCCATCAGCTCCAATGTTGCAGAAGCTCATCGCACCAATGGCGAATCGCTTACACTGGCGGACGGGTCGACAATCGCGATCACCGGATCAGGACCACTGAACGCCGGATTCCGCATCTCACACGTTTTACAGGTACTTCAAGCAAGCACGAATCTACTCTCGTTAGGGAGAGCATGCGAAGACGGCGACATCGACTCGGCCACCTTCGACAACAACGGATTCAGGCTCTACAAAAACGGAGGCGTCATCGCTTCTGGAGTCAAGCAAAACGGACTGTATCTACTTGAGGAGGGCGGGCGACCAGCACATGTACACATGGCGGTCTCAACACAGCAATGGCATCGACGACTCGCTCACGCACCGACAAAGACGATCGAAGGATAGTGAACGAAAAGACAGCTAGCGGCGTCGACCTGCAAAAAGGAAAGTCTGAGTTGACCTGCGAATCTTGCACATCAGGGAAGTCAAAACGCTTACAGTTCCAATCTCGAGACGAAAGCAGACGCGCAGACAAGCCAGGAACAGTCCTGCATACAGACCTCTGCGGTCCCATGCAAACCCAGACTATTCAGGGAGTACGATACGCAATGCCGATAATCGACGAATTCTCAAGATTCGTCACTGTATATTTCCTGAAATCGAAAGACGAAGCCGCCGACGCTTTACTGGAATGCATCCAGCTCTACCGGACTCAGAAGGGCACCTATGTCCAGGTTATTCAAGCCGATAATGGTGGGGAGTTTACTTCAAATTACCTTAAAGGCAAATTGAAGAAGGGGATCAAATTGCAAACGACGATACCATACATACCTCAGAAAAATGGAGTCGCAGAGCGTATGAATCGTACGTTAGTCGATCGAGCACGGACGATGCTATTGGACGCCGGTCTTAGTATTAAATACTGGCAACATGCAATGGCCACTGCAGCACACATCACCAGCAGAATCCCTTCAGCGGCGTGCGGCCACAAATCGCCTTACGAGCTGTGGACGGGTCAGCTGCCTGACATCGGGCACGTGAGAGTCTTCTGAGAAGCGCCGTAAGTTCGATCCGAAGGCAATTCTCGGAATCTTCCTTGGATACGCTACCGGGCAAAAGGGATACGTGGTGCAAGACCCTGAAAGTGGAAAGATAATAGTCAGCAGCGACGTGACATTTGATGAGAATCAACTACCAGCTAAGAAGTCGACGGAGAGTCTTAATCTTGACGTCATCGAACGACAGGTTAGCGGGTCGATCAACGAGACGATTGATGACGAGCAGCCGGCGGAAACGAATGACGAAGCAGGGCAGCCACCGACCAATGACGAAGCTGAACAGGTTGATGAAGACAAGACCGATGCACCGCCGAGACGATCTTCGAGAGTAACGGGGCAGCCGGCGCGATACGCCGACGAACAAGCAGACGAAATGATACGAAAAGGACAGAGCAAGTCTTCTGGACATGCCGCGGTCTTGGTGAAAGAGCCGAAAAGCTATGATGACGCCATTGACGGACCAAACGCCGCCAAATGGAAAGAAGCTATGAACAAGAATATCAGTCACTGATGAGGAACAAGACTTGGAACCTTACCAAATACCACGCGGGCGGAAAGCGATTAAATCCAAGTGGGTATTTAAGATCAAAACTCTAGAGGACGGCACCATGGACCGCTTCAAAGCGAGGCTCGTCGCCCAAGGCTTTTCGCAACGCCATGGTGTTGACTACGACGAGACGTTCTCGCCGGTTGCTACGAAGGCCACGATCAGAATACTTATCGGCTTGAAGTCGCAGGGGTGGTACGTACGGCATGTCGATGTCGATACAGCTTATCTCAACGCGGACGTTGACACCGAGCTTTACATCCTGCAGCCGAAGGGATTCGAGCAATACGACGACCAGGGAGAGATCCTAGTATGCAAGTTAAGAAAGGCAATATACGGCTTAAAACAGGCTGGCTTAGCCTGGTATGATCACCTTTCGAGACTGTTAATGAAGTTGAAGTTCAGGAAGTCGCTTCACGACCCATGTCTTTTTATCAATACCGCTGGAGTTTATCTGGCGACCTACGTGGACGATATAATTATAGCATCAAAGTTACAAGAAGCTGTTACCGCAGTCGAAGATGGGATGGAGCAGCATCTGAAGATCAAGCGCTTAGGAGAGATAAGACATTTACTAAGATGGAAGGTCACCAGTTTAGAGAGTGTAGCAAATTATTACTTTATTAGAAGAAAATACAAGAATAGTTGGCAAGTTTCCAAGCTACGACGAGGCTGCGCTAAGATTCGCCCACGGAGTCCTGCGGACACCGTGACGGCCTTTGGGTCCTGGACGTTTCCATGACTGAAATACAGATTCATTCTAGATTCTGCCTTCGTCTTTGCGTGTCAAATTCCTAGGACTATTACGACCGCTACAAAGAATTCTTCCTAGCAGGATGGCTACATTGACGATTACAACTGATGACGAACCAATCTTCGATGATCAGGAGATAGTCTATGACTGGAGAACTCCAACCGAAGAAGACGACGAAACGGGCCAAGGATCTGTTGAAGAAGTTGATGATGACCATAGTCAACGAATGCTGAACAATGGCGACGACCAGGACACGGGAAATAGCCTCGGTGCGCCCAATAATGAAGAATTGGTGGATAACCATAGCCGCCAGAGGACTGATAGCCGAACACGAAGCGTGGCCTCCGGCAATCTCGCTGTGATCGAGACGAACAAGGCTCCGGTACTCCGGAAACTGGATCGCAAAGCGATTCTTAAATTCGTTGACAGCAGAGAACGTTACCTGCGCAATTTCCACGATGCAAACACTGCAGGGAATCCACGTTCGTTGGTTTCGATGATAGAAACGACTATGCTGGAGACGGTCTGTGAATGCGATCTGGGTATTGATGCTGAAAGCGTCAGTGACCAAGACATCGAGGCTTGGATCAACCAGGCCTTGAAAGAGGATCGGTCGCAGGATTCTCAGATCGAGAAGAAGATGAGGAAGATGAAGATGAACTTAATGATTGAGGCCCGCAGCCTCCGGGTCACAGACCTGTTGGCCCAATTCAATAAAATTGTCAAAGACAATGGTTGGAAACACCTCTTCACCGATGAAGATGGGCAAAAGATGAAAATTCGGTTCCTTGTGAATGCAATTGAACCGAAGGAGCTCAAAACCATAATTAAAACCAAGATGAACATTGAGCCCCGGTTTACGAAGCATCCCACGGCGTTTCTGTTACTACTGCGTGAGAAGACCATCAACCATGAAGAAACGCGAACGCTGAGCAAAAGGGAGGATGACGACAAGAAGACAACAGTGTGCAAACGGCAGCGCAATGACGACAAGAAACCCCGTGAGATGACGAAGAACGAGAAGAATACGGACCGGTCCCAGCTGAGATGTTTCAACTGTGGAAAGTATGGACACGCAGCGTTCAAATGCCCGGAAGGCCTGTCCAAAGAAGAGGTCCACAAGCTGCTGAAAAAGCACGATAATAAATTCAAGAAGAATTCCAACTACGATATGGTCTGCAGGATTGGTAGTGTCCTAGATGAAAGTCGCCAGATAGATGTGAAGATTAGTGATGGTCTGTATGTCCCTGGCATACTTGACAGTGGCGCCACGGATATGTCGCTGATCCCACTTCGAATAGCGCAGATGGCGATTCGAAACGACCCAACAATCAAGACGGAACGGCTAAGACAGCCAGTACGACTTCGACTAGGTGACAACAGAACTGAGGTAGAAGCCACGGAGTGCGTCAGACTAGATATTGGGCTACGCACAAAAGTCGGAGAAATTGTTACTAGACAGCGAAAGTGCCTGGTCTGGGACGTTCCTAGTGATGAGATCATACTTGGGAGTGACCTATTAGAAGAACTTGGCATAGAACCAAAAACTGCGCTTGACGCATTAATTATCCAAAAGAGGGCCAGAACAGATGAAGTCAAGGTCACAGAAGAAGAAGATTCCAAAGGCGACGAGACCTTATCGGAAGATTTCGAAGATTTTGATGACATGGTAATAAAAAACCACACAGATGTCGAAGAAATCGAAAAAGGTCTGAAACCCTTAACTGAAGAAGCTAGAAGAAATGGATTACCAGAAGAATGGACTTCAGCTGGCTCATACACAAGTATCGAGATGTATGGCGGGTGACGTTGGGCCCAGACGCACCGGCGAGAGTTACACCGTTTGTAACCCGGCTAATACCGCATGCAAGGCCATACAAATGTCCCAATCGGCGGTATCGTACAGATGATAGCAAATTTTTACGACAGTTCATCACAGAACTGGAAACCAACAATCTGGTAGAAGAAAACCCCAATTCAGAATGGGCTTCCCCAGTTGTCGTCGTGAAGAAATAAGATGGAAGTAGAAGGATGTGCGTCGATCTGCGAGGAGTGAACGCAATATCGGAAAGTACAACATGGCCAATGCCATTTTTGGAAGCCATAGTAAATTGGATCCAAATTCTGGTTCAAACTAGACGCATTTAAAGGCTTTTGGATGATGCCATTAGCAGAGGAATGCCGTGAAATGTTCTCATTCATGACAGACAGAGGAGTTTATATACCGAAAAGATCCATACAGGGCGCTCTGAACTCTACTACGCAGTTTCAGGCGATAATGACTGAAATATTTAAGAGTCTAATACAAGAATCTGTAATTGTATGGATTGATGACCTATTAGGGTACGCAAGTTCACTGGATATCTGTTTTCGTACTAGAAGCGACATTAAGACTAGCAGCTAAACATAATATTAAGCTGAACTTGAAGAAATGTGAATTGTTCACTCGTAGAGTTAAGTTCTGCGGACGAATATTCACTCCGGACGGAGTCACGCACGACACCGCCAGAATAGATGCGCTGCTTGCGATTCCGCAACCAAAAACGGCCCGGGACCTGCACCAGTTTCTGATGGCAACACAATGGATGAGCAGGTCTATCCCTGAATACAATAAAATGGTTCATGTCTTACAAGATATATTTGCTTAGTATGAAGGATCAACCATCGAGGAAAAAAAAGCATGGCGAGGCAAGTCCGACTCTCTAGTATGGATGGAGCCCAGAACATGCGCTCGTTTTTGAGAAGCTGAAGACAGCGATAGCCAACAATGTTAAGCTGGCATATCCAAGAGAAGACATGGTACAGTGCATGTTCACAGATGCCAATGAATCGAGCACTTCAGGAATGGTGACTCAGATTCCAATGGAAGATATAAATAAACCTGTATCGTTACAGAAGCATGAGCCATTAGGATTTGTAGGCCACCGGTTTAATAGATGTGAAATGAACTGTAGTGTTGCCGAGAAAGAAGGGTTCACAATAAAAGACACGATGCAGAAGTTGGATTATTTATTACAGATGAATCGACCATTCAAATTATTCAGCGATCATAAAAACCTGATACAAATATTTTCGCCAACGAATGTGTCAAAACCAACTGCTCAGAAGCTACAAAGGTGGGCCCTTTACATGCAGCGATTTCACTACCAAATCGAGCACATCAAAGGAGAAGAAAACATTTGGGCCGATCTGATGACAAGATGGGGAGCGAAACCAGCTGATGACGAAAGCTATACGCATCGATTGATCCGCAGAGTGCGCGCAGTAACTGTCCCAGATGACCAGAGAATTAGACCTTTACAAAACCCCGAGTTTGTATGGCCTACAGTAGAAGAGATACAGAAAATTCAGAAGAAATGGTTATCAAATAATGACAGCCGAAAAATAAATGAAGACGGTTTAATAGTCACAGATAAGAAAAAAGTGATAATTCCGATAGAAGCAGAAGAAATAAGATGCCGGTTATGTATAATCGCCCATGCTGGAGGAAACAGTGGACACCTAGGGTACGAGACCAGCGCGCAAAAACGGACGCAGTTTTTTCACTGGAAGAGCTGCACCGAAGACGTAAAGGCGGTATGCAGTTCATGCCTGCACTGCTTGCCCACCAGAGGAGGAATGAGGATCCCACGACCTCTAGGAACTCAGGTTCACGGTCAGCAACCGAATGAATTGTTACACATGGATTGGATCTATATCTGGCCAATGAAGAAGAACGGTATTCATGAATACCAGTGGAACCTAATTCTACGAGATGACCTATCAGGGATGATAACGATAACACCCGCAAAAATTCCTGATACCTCCGTAACAGTAAGGCACTGATGGAGTGGAGGGCCCTGTTCGGAATACCAAAAATACTGGTCTCTGATATGGCGTCCTACTTTGTTTCGACGACTATGAAGGAGTTCGCCAAAAGGTGTAATATGAAACAGCATATCACCACGGCATATGGACACTACAATATTGGCACTATTGAGGTTATCAATAAAATATGTTTTAGCACTAATAAGAGCCCTATTGTCCGAACTCAGATGGGAGAAGGAATACTGGCCATGGCTGAACCGTAACGTTGAGCACACTATAAACCACAGAGGACAGAATCGTCTGAATGGTAACGCGCCAGTAACAGTGATGACAGGATTGAAACCTGACAATCCACTTGACGAAATTTTTTAAAATCCCAGTACGACGGAGTTTTACAAAAATTGCGTTGACAAGAAAAGCATTCAGATGAAAGTTGAAGAATTGCGGGACGTGCTAGACAGCATGCATAAGGCAGTCTCTAAGACATCCGCAAAACAAAGGACGCTGAAGAAAACAAACCAGAAGAAGTTCAGAAGAGAACCAAACTTTGGAATAGGAGACTTTGTCTTGGTAGGCGTACCGGAACCAACAAAGATGACGGGACGTAAACTATTAATAAAATGGCGTGGTCCATTCCGGATCACTGATACAGAGGACAATCACGTGTTCGAAGTGGAGAATATCATCGATCACAGTAGACGCAGGGTTCATGGCGACCTCATTCAACTATATGCTGATTCCAAACTTAATGTTACAGACGAAATAAAGAAACAGTTCGCACATGACAATGAATCGTATCAAGTGAACGATTTTATTAACTGCAGACTCAATCCTGAGATTGGACAGATAGAGTTGCTGGTCGAACGTGCTGCAAGTTTGACGAAATTCGGTATGGAAGATTGTAACCCGGCGACGACACCAGCTGTACATGGACAAGTAAGTCAGCAGGACAAGCAAGAAGAGGAAGACACTAACTTCCCTTATCGCGAATGCGTTGGAAGTTTGATGTATATGGCGAACAGCACGCGTCCTGACATCGCATATGCGGTCCATCACGCAGCAAGGTTCGTCACTGATCCAAAACTTGAACACATACAAGCAGTAAAGCGGATCTTACGATACTTACGAGGGACGATCGACACAGGCATCATCTTCAACGTGACAAGAGCAACGGCCTGACCGGATACGCCGATGCCGACTTTGCTGGGCACGACGGCGATTCTCGCTCAACATCTGGCTACATTTTTATGTTGAACGGGCCGATTACGTGGTCATCAAGACGCCAACGGCTTACCGCTCTCTCGACAACGGAGGCTGAAATATATGCATTAGCAGAGGCAAGCAAGGAAGCGATGTGGATTGTCAGCTTACAGAAAGACATGGAAGTGCTACCGCACGAGGTTTCGATCAAGATGATGGAAGACAACGCCGCCAGTTACGCCTTTGTCACCGGGGTGAAGGCGCCGACGAGAACGAAACACCTGGCAGTCCGGATCGGGTTCGTACGTGATCTGATCAGCAACAAGGTCATCGAAATGGAGCGTTGTCCGACGACGGCGATGCTCGCCGACCCGCTCACGAAGGCGCTCGGGCCAACCGAGTTCAGACGAAAGATGGCGACAATCGTCTCTATCGATATGAATGACAAGGGCTGCGCGCGCACTTTTAAAGGCGCCAAGTTCAAGTCGGCCGAGGGAGAGTGTCAGATTACCACCTGTGACGGGCAGCGCCTCCTCTTGTTGGTTGCGCCACCTCCAACTGTTGACGACTTGACGGTCGTACCCGACCTATACGATGCGATTGACTACCTTTCTTACAGTCAAAGCGACCTATTTGCAGTCTGTCATAGACTGACGAAAAGATCTGGAAATAAAGACCTATTTTTATTCGCTATTTTTCTGCTAGACTGTCCTTTAGACCCAAGCTTTTACAGGCTTCACCTGTGTTGGTGGTTAAAAAAGAAGGAGGTGGTCACAGGATGTGTGTTGATTTACGTGCTGTAAACACCATGTCTGAGAGTACAGTATGGCCAATGCCCTTTCTTGAGTCCATTGTTACTCATTTGGGAGATTCTAAATATTGGTTCAAGTTAGATGCTTTTAAGGGTTTTTGGCTTATGCCGTTAGCAGAAGAATGTCAATCAATGTTCTCTTTTATGACAGATAGAGCAGTTTTCACTCCGAGAAGATCTATTCAAGGAGCTTTGAATTCAGCTATTCAATTTCAATCCAGGATGCATGAAGTATTCTAGGATTTGATATTTGACAAGCTAATTATCTGGATTGATGATTTGCTTGGACATGCTGCGACGTTAGGGCAGTGGTTTGTCATTTTAGAAAGTGTTTAACAGTTGGCTTCACAGTTTAATATTAAATCCAATATTGAAAAGTGTGAGCTCTTTTCCACTGAAGTCAAGTACTGTGGTAGAATATTTTCTATTAGCGGAGTGTCTCATGACCCAATGCGAGTTAAAGCTTTGATAGAGACATCTCAGCCGAAAACAGCAAGAGACTTACAGCAGTTTCTTATGACAGCTTCAATGGATGAGTAGGAGTATCCCGAGTTTAATACTAAGGTATATGCTTTACAGCAAATTTTTGAAGAAGCTATGAAGAGACAGCGGTAGAACTATGACGATTGTTAGACAAGTTAGGCTTTCAAAATATGGCTGGAGTCCTTTGCATGCGTTGGCTTTTGAGGAACTTAAGGCGGCAATTGCTCATCATGTGAAATTGTCATATCCAAAAAAAGATATGATTCAGTGCGTGTACACTGATGCTAATGAAAGCAATAATTCTGCAGTAGTTACGCAGATACCGTTATCGGATTTAGATAAACTTGTAGCGCAACAAAGACACGAGCCTTTGGGATTTTGTAGAGGCGCTCAATTGAATTGGTCAATTGTTGAGAAGGAAGGATTTGCAGTAGTTGATGCTTTGAATAAGCTTGATTACTTGCTAATGAGCGACAGACCATTTAAGCTATATGTTGATCATAAAAATCTAACACAGATCTTTTCCCCGTCCAATGTATCTAAGCCAGTGGCTCAGAAGTTACAGCGTTGGGCCTTAGGAATCCAGAAGTTTAACTATCAGATAAGTTATATTAAGGGTGAAGATAATGTGTGGTCAGTTTTGATGACTCGTTGGGGAGCATCAACAGCAACGAGTGTTATTAACGTTCAAACTCTTAGAGTTGCTTCGTCCACAATTATGAAAAATATTCCAGTTGAATATAGAGTAAGACCATATTACAAAAGAAGGAATTTGTGTGGCCTTTAGTGGATGAAATTCGTAAATCTCAGAATAAGTATTTGAAATCAGCTACCTATGTCAATGACGACAATTTAAAAGTGAGTAAAACGGGCAAGATAAAGATTCCGTTAGAAGACGAGGATCTTAGAATACGTTTGTGTATCATAGCTCATGCAGGAGGAAATATTGGACATATCGGCTACCAAGTTGCATCCGCTAAATTGGCTGAATATTTTCATTGGCCGAATATGCATACTGACATGAGAAAGTTGTGCAAGAGTTGCTTACTTTTTTTCCTACCAGGGGTGGTATGAGAATACCAAGGCCGTTAAGAGAAGCGGTTCATGTGCAGTATCCAAATCATGTAGTTCACATGGATTGGATTTATGTGATGACGGCTGAAAAGAAAGGCTCGCATAATTACCAGTGGAATCTGATTTTACGAGACGATCTCTCAGGTTATGTTAGAATTACGCCAGCTGCAATACCTGATAGTATAGTCACAGTAGATGCATTGATGGATTGGAGAGCTTCATCTAGAACTCCTGAAATCATAGTGACTGATATGGCATCATATTTTATGTCTCAGGTCATGAAAGATTTTACCCAGAGGTGTAACATGAAGCATCATTTTACAGTGGCTTATGGTCATTATAGTAATGGTTCCATTGAGGTAATCAATAAGCATTATCTAGCCCTAATCCGAGCTCTCATTTCTGAGCTACATTGGAATAAGAGTGACTGGCCTTGGCTCAATAAGAATATAGAGCATACCTTGAATCATCGCACGCAGTCTAGACTGGGTGAGAAGGCTCCAGTGACAGTTTTTACTGGTCAACGTCCAGATAATCCTTTAGACCAATTATTTGGAAAGGTTAAGGATGGCTCATTGAATTATTTTAGTCCCGTTAGAGAAGCTAACACAAGAAGTGGAAAAGGTAAAGGATTCACTAGCAAAGATGCAAAGAGGAATAGTACTTATCTCAGAGGATTTACGTCGGAAAAACCGTATCCAATCTCGAATCTATGAAAGGAACCTAATTTTACTATTGGGGATTATGTCTTGGTTGGAGATCCTGATCCAGTGAAAAGAGCTTGTAAGAAGTTACATTTACAGTGGAAGGGTCCATTTCATGTAACAGATACCTTAAATAATTACATTTTCGAAGTCGAAAATATTGTGAATGGTACAAAACGGATTGTACATGGGGACCGAATTAGATATTATGCTGATAAGCAGTTAAATATAACTGAAGAGATAAAGGACCAGTTTACTTATGATAACGCAAGTTATGAGGTTGAGCGATTTCGAGATTGCCGTTTCAATTCTGATACTCAGCGGATTGAATTTTTGGTTGATTGGAAAGGTTTCACTCAGACAGACTTAGCTGGGAACCGCTCGAGAGTCTTTGGACGGATGTTCCTAGTTTGGTACAACGCTATTTATAAAGATTTGAAGTTATCAAATCATGCATTAGCAGATATGGTTCTTGAAGAGCTTAAGAAGTGGACTCTGAAGTGAGTTGCATGGCTTTTTCCATTCTCTCGCCCGATGGTTTTTTAATGCCGCAACTTAGGATTTCCCGGATCCTCATACAATATCCATAGCTTTTGTTAGGGAGGGGAGTGTGTCAATATATACGCAATATTTGACTAACCTCCGATCGGACCTGACTAAACTCCGTTAACGGTGAAACGGAAACTCTCCGAGTTCCGAGCCTACCTCCGATCTTAGTGATATATAAGGGCTTGTAATCCATCTAATATAATCATTCTGCATTCATCATTACAACTGTAACATCAATTTAGTAGACTTGCTACACAAATGAGAAACGATGTTACGTTTTAATATATGTCGATGATGTCATTGTCGCAACAAATTCGAAAACTGCGTTAACCGACTTAAAAAATCGTGCTCAGAGCAGTTCAAAGTAAAGATCTTAGGTCCCTTAAAATATTTTCTCAACGTTGAGGTGATTCGAGATAGATCAAATCATAAAATATGGCTATCACAAGCCCAATACATCGCGGCTTTACTAAATCAAACAAAAATGACAAACTGTAATCCGACTCCAACACCGGATATCCCAAATTCCCGACTTCACTCCGGAATGAGCCCTCAAACAGAAACTGAGCGTGACTTCATGAAACAAATTGGCTATCGCGATGCTGTTGGCTCACTACAATGCTTAGCTTTAAAAATGAGGCCTGATATCGCTCACGCAGTGCAGCAAATCGCACAATTTTGCCAAAATCCTGGTAAGAAACACTGGGAGGCAATAAAATACATCTTACGCTATTTAAGCGGAACCATAAACTATGGCATAGAATACTGCGGAAAATCCCAGTTACTCCACGCATATTTTGGACAGTGCGCAACAAATATTCCGAAGTTCGCCATGTTCGCAGATTCCGATTGGGCAAATGACCCCGACAAAAGAATGTCCGTCGGCGGTTTTGCGTTCATGATGCACGGCGGAGTTATTGACTATAACTGTAAAAAGTTCACCGACACTCCCCTATCATCCACAGAAGCCGAATGGTACGCTGCCTGCGAAGCTGGCAAAAATGGCTTAATGCTACGCAATTCGCTAAGTGAGATCGGACAGCCAATGTCGAATCCTCTAATAATCTTCGAAGACAACCAGGGTTGCATCAGTTACGGTAAACTGAGCGCCAACCAATCATCAGTGAGAGCATGTACAGATGTTGCGTGATTCCATGCGTGATTGCCGACTTTGTCCCCATTCGCGCATGCGTTAATATTTCTCATCTCCCACCGGTGCGTTTCTTCGTGCGTTCGTATTCACGCAGGGTGAATCCATGCGTGAAGTTGAGCGCATGGATTCCTGCTTGAGTAATAAACAATTTCGAAAAGTTTTGGTTCTGTTTCTACTCGTTTTCGTTCATCGAAATGGCCCCACGCTTCAGCTCCGATGAGGATCGGCGATTATGTTCGGCTTGGATCGATATTTCCCAGGATCCTATAAAAGGGAATAATCAGAAGCGGGATGAGCTCTGGATCAACATTGCAAATATGTTGAATGCCAACATTGAGGAAGACCAAAAGGGTTTTCGTAACCAGGAGCAATAATATAACCGATTCAGGGTCAGCTTGATTATTATAGGATTACATGTTCACATTGCGAATTCAATTTGCATCTAGGCAATCCAAACATCGGTAAATAAATTTATTTCCTGTGTTTTATTAGCTCAGTCGAAATATCAATCTGGGTGGAATGATGCTGACTATCATCGTAAAGCTAAAGCACTTTACGAAACAAAAGAGAAAAAGGAATTCCAGCTTGATCACTGCTACGAGATTCAACAGCGTGTTGAAAAATTCAAAACAGAGCCTGCGGTTTCCAAAAAAAAACTAGAATCTGTCGAAAAATTGGCAACTGCAGATGGGAGTGGTTCAACCCCCCAAGGAAACGATAGTGGGATGAAAACCCCATCCAGACCGATGGGCCGAAAGCAAGCTAAGCGATTATCTTATGGCACGCCTGATGATGTAATTCGCCAGGCAAAACTAGCCAGGATTCAGGCGTAAACCGAGGCAGCACAAGCGGCTGCTCAGAAAGTTCGCTCGATTTCGACCGAGATTAATGAGCTTCGCAGCACGCTATCGTGACGCCTCGCTGCGGCTTCGGAGGGCCGGCCTGGGCCGGATCTTTCGTGCAACTTGACAAGGCTCGCGCTGAAGAAGAGCTGCTTGATCGCCAGCTAGCCATCGCTCGCAAGCGACTGGAGCTTCAAAAGCTTCATGAGAACTTGGGATTGCCGCAAGCTGTGGAATCGCAAGGTTCATGTCAATGCGACCCTTGGTCTAGCAACCAGGTCCAGGAAAGTCTGGATGATGAATTCTTCCACTCTGTCACTCGTGAATGAATTAGAGATTGATGACTGTCTTCACAATGAACTGGTATTGTTAGGGTTAGGCACTTACTAGTTGAGCTCAGTTACTCGCAATCTGCATCCCCGAATCGATTCCAGATGTAGTCGATTAGCGCTAGTTGAAGCCGTTTGTGTTCCTGTTTGCTTTGCACCTCACGGATTCGTTGGGCTTGTGATGATAATGTCGCAGGCATGTCCTGACAGCTTTCTTCAACTACAAAAGGGTGCTCTGGCTGATAATGTTCATCGCTCTCTATATAATTAATCCGAATCCAAACCATGATCCTGCGCAAATCAACTGAGCTGATGAAGCAAGAGATCAAAATTGAAAATATCTTCTCATAATCAATGATGAGGTTATGCAGGATTACAAAAGCTTTGATTACAATGGCCATAGCATTCCGATCCCACAGCTCACACGGTTTCGTCAGAACGTGGAATCTTCTTTGCAGAATGCCGAATGCTCGTTCGATATCTTTACGAACACCTTCTTGCTTCCTAGCAAACAATTTCGTTTTCCTGCTAGAGGGGTTACGAACGGTTTTCACAATACAAGCATGTTCAGGATAAATTCCATCTCCTAGCCAGTAGGCGAAATTGAATCTCTCACCATTTACTTCAAACTTGACAGATGGAGACTGGTCATTGATGATATCATGGTAAAGATGCGACCTAGCGATACTTTGGTGATAGGGACGTAAACCGAGAATCATTTTACCTATCCAGCACGTTAATATCATTTAGACATCCGGGAGTTCCGAAGAAGAAGTGCCAAAATCGACAGCTTTTTTCAGCTATGGCTTCCAGAATGATGGTCGGTCCGTCTTCTTTGCCTGAAGTAAACTGTCCCTGCCATGCCGTCGGGCAAATTTTCCATCGCCAATGCATGCAATCTAAACTTCCCAAGCAGCCAGGAAACCCTCGAGATAAATTTTCCTCCAGAACGCGGTTAATATCGCTTGTAGTTGGCGACCGTAATGCCACGCTGCCATAGATTCGGTCAATGGATTGACAAAATCTTTTGAGGCACTCCAGAGCGGTAGATTTAGCCATCCTGTAAATGAACCGAACTTTGCTGGCCGAAGCACCGCTTGAAAGGATGCGAATGCTACTGCAAATCTTTGGTGGGATGAAAACCCCAAAAGGTTGGTGCAATCACGCTTCTGGAGGAAATAATCATCATCTTTGACTACGGCTTCAAGGATCTCGTTGAATAAACCCAACGGCATCCGGTATAGTTCCTTAAATTCAGAAGGACTATGAACAGGATTCGCTGACCAGTAATCTTCCTTCAGCAGGCGATCGTAAAGTTCGCGTCGCCGAAGTTTGTTTGGACTACGATCCTTGCCAGCCCGCCTTGAAGAAGAAGGGTACTCCTCGTCGCTGCTTGATTCGGAACTAGAAGCCATAATCATAGGCAAAGGCGAGAAGCTATCACTTGATATCATCTCCAAATATTGCAGATACGCCTCAATTGCAGCTTCAACGCTTCGCGGGTCCATTGAAAACAGTTTTTTATAAAAAATTCAATTCACGCACGACTATATGATTGTGCTGCTGGGAAACAAGGGGATTTGCGTGATAATCTATGCGTGATTGGTGCATGAAGACTTCCAAATCACGCAGCACAATCACGCAACCGCTGTACATGCTCTGAGACACTGTTTCCCCCGCTATGCGCAATAACACATAACCGCGTCTTCAAATCTTCACTCTGATCAGGAATTATAATCCTGCAATCCCTCAATACTTTCAATCCTTCTGAATTAACTTTAATAGGAAGTATCAAAATTAGGGGGTATCAAAATTAGATTTTGTGCGCTCCCGGAGAATCGATTCTCCGAGGAGGTTTGAGACCCCCGGAGAATCGATTCTCCCACGAGATTCAGCAAATTTTTCGATTCTCCCGGGAGAATCACGGAAATAAAATAGCGTGATCGATTTTCGGGATTGATCTGGTCATGATGTGTCTGTGTGTCTGTCTCGAATATATCATCCATTTCTACTATGAACGCACCGGTTATCCAAGCTGCCGCTTCGCAGCCACGTGCTGTGGCTGCTAAAGCGCCTCGTAAAGTCGTTACGACCACCGAACCTGAAGATGGTAACGACAGACGTCGTCACACCAGTATGAAGGAATTTTTAGCAATGGTTACATTTATTGAGAAGCCCGAAAATTTCGCTCTATTAGAAGGTAAAGCGGCAAAGAATAAGTCAGTAGTTTCTGGTCAGAAATTGACCGAAGTGTCTGGATACAAGTTGCTGGCCGAGTTCGTTAATACCGTTATCGAAGAACAACATCGAAAATGGACGCCGCAACTTGCGAAAAGTCGTTATACTAGTTATAGGGACAAGAAGTACAAAGTTGCCAAGAAACTTTCGGCACCAGGTTCAACTGGATACGGTATTACTGAAGAAGATCGTCGTAAGAACATTACTACCATAGCTGAAAAGCTGGAGAGAATTTGTCCTTTTTACGAACGAATGGACGCTGTTTTAGGCAGCCGACAAAATGTCACACCTGCTTGTGTTGTGGAAGCCGGCGTTCCGCCAAACTTTTTCCCACAGCCTCCCTCTGTTATTAACAGTGATGACGACGACGAAAGTGACAAAGATGACGACAGTAGTGACGATGATAACGATGAAATTGGTGGACAAGAAGATGCATGTAACCGAGACGACAATGAAGTTGCTGATGATGAGATTGGTAAACCGAATGGTACTGTGGCCGAGGTCGAGATCAATAGCCAACCAACCAAAGAAAATGACGGTAATGATTTGGACTTGCTTGATGTCGCAATCAATGACGAATCAGTGTCGTTCTGGAATCGATATGCGGTTTCCGAGGAAGATCGTTTTTTAACTGACGGGTGGCCTGATGACCAAATTCAGACGGACGGAGCTCCCTGCGCTTCACAGGCTGCCAAGGATAAGCCTTCATCGAAACGATCACAAACAAAAAATAAGCGCAAGAGCGCTGCGAAGACAGAGATGAATGCCACACGGCTGAGTTTCCCCTCGGAGCCGACCCCGCAGATTAAGAAGGGTAAAACCGACTTCACAACGGCATGGATCGAGATGCAGAGTCAACATCTTGCTTTGGAACAGGAAAGATCTCTGCGAGATCTGGAGTTTCAGCAACGACAGGCAGAGCTCAATGCTGTGAAACTGAAAGAGGATCACCGGTTGGCCACTCAGATAGCCAAAGGCAACTTTATTGCTGATCTCATGAAAGCGGTCGTAGTGTGACAGAAATCAAGGAAATGGTGAGCATGGTTTTTCCTGACAATTAACCACGACAGTGGCGTATATAAACATCATCACTGATCAGTGCAGAATTTCTCAAAGGTCTCAGGTATTTCGGTTTTTGTGATTCTTTCCAGAAGTTATCGCAAAAACCGTCAAACCGAAATACCTGATACCTTTGAATCATCTGTCTCTTATGCCCATATCTATATTGGATAAATTAAACAAAATCCCAGTACTGCAGTACTTTCTGTTGAATAGATCGTCTCCAATCCGAGATTGTTCCATTGTTGTGCGTTCCGTAATCTTCGTTGTCACATGATTCTTCTGAAATTATTCCCTGTACCTCTCGGTTGTCCATGTCATCGGCAGGAATTTGAAGAGCTGTAACCATATTATGCAATACACAACAGGCCAGAATCCAGTCACACGCCTTGTTGACATGAATGGGCTTGTTGATCGAAACTGGAAGCCCTCGAAGGGACTGCCAGCTGTCATGATTCATTACTTCCGTTCACCTTCCGAGCTACCTCATGAGTCATC
>RBZT01000433.1:1067-15910 GCA_003693705.1 Polymyxa betae
ACAGCACTAACTCCAACGACTATCACGTTGTAGTAGAAGTGCTATAGGTTAGGCGTTATCGATGGAACACTGGTCAAGATCCAAAGACCTAGTGACTTGGATGTTTCACTGGAGCGCCGTTTCTACACTGGTCGCAAGAAGATTTATGCCTTCAACAATACCACTGTGGTCGACCATGATGGCTTGATCATCTATCTTGATCCTGGTTTCCCAGGGTCTTATCATGATGTTACGATTTTACGTCAGTCTGATCTTTTTGATAACTGGCGACAGTACTTTCACCATAACGACGACTCTTTCGAATAGGTGATGGGAGATCGTAAGCACCACCACTGTATACACCGAAGATTTGAGCTAATTGTTTTATGCCAAATGTTTATAATGAGAGGAGTCGACCAGCGGGGGGCTGTGGATGTTATTGGGCCTGCATTAGATGCCTATAACAGGGTTCACGCTGGGAAGAGGATTGAAGTCGAATGGGGAATCGGCGGGCTGAAGATGAAATGGAAAATCCTGAACGGCACCTGGACAAATCGGAGGCAGAAGTTTGTCACTACCATGAGAGCCTGTGCCATCCTAACTAATTTTCTCCCCCGGCGTCGGATGAATATGACGGTTGAAGAAGCTTTTGCTGCAGTCGGTGGAGCCTGGGGTGACGAGCTGCCAGATCAAGATGATTAGGTATAGAGTTGATTCTTCAACTTTTATTTCAATTTAGTGAGAAGGCGATTCGCCTGAGCCCGGAATTCTGTCTCATCGATCAGGCCGTGATCGTTTTGGAATACCAACAAATCGAGCTCTGCTTTGATTGCGAGCTTCGACCGACGTAACACTTCTTGTTCGTCGATAGCAGTGATTGGGGCATTACGGCGTTGCTTAAAAGCATGCAGTTCGGATTGCTGGTGGAAGAACCTCTCCTGCATACGGTAACATTTGAGTTTGCAACCTCCTCAGCAACTTTCTCAATTGCTGCTGTGCAGCGAGAGCGACTCGCTTTACGAGTCATGTCTAACTCGACTACCTCGCACGATGATGTTGCTGCTGATTCATCCGCCTTCCGCTTCTTTGTGGGTGTAGCATGAACTTCCTGTATGGTTTGAAATCGTTTTTCTGCCATTTAGTGAGAGGCGTAGACGTCAGGAGATTTCAGCAGAGGAATAATATCGACCGGTTGAAGCTCCGGTTTGGCATTATTTTCTCCATCGGCGGTCCCAGGATTCAACTCTTTCAAGAAGTTTGTCAAATTCGTTTTTCGGCGACGATCAGACAGATCGCACCCTTCGAATAATTGAACCGAGATGTCCTTTTCAACTTATTCGGAAGCTTTTGATCAGGCCGTCTCTTTTTTTTAATGTTGATGTTTTATTAGGATCTAAAGATATAAACAGACGATTGATAGTACCTTTACAGAACGCTTCGAAATGATTCTGTTAAGAAAGAGCCATAGCGTTCATAAGAGCTGGAGTAACTCGCTGGGCACGAGCTGGCGTTGTAGTTTTTTCTACAGCAGAAGCCTCCTTCGATGCCGGGCTCTTTTCAGCGCTTGAAGTGCAACTACTCTTAACATAGCTTGCCGTTATCGTGTGTCCACCATTAAAGTTAATGGGGATAAGATCGTAAACTGACATTGCATAAAAATCAGGGCTGCCGTTCAGCCTAGGAGAAATCATGGCACCGGTCAAGTCCATAGTCGTAGTAAATAAAAAGGTATCTTTTGAAAAAGAAGAAGAGGTATCTTTTTGGAGCATTTTATCTTTTGCAAATGATACGTTATCAGCTTCGGTATTATTTATAAACAGATCCGCAGAAATTTAGTCCGAAGGTAACATTCCAAAAACTAAGGTATCTTTTACTCCTTTTACGGACAGCTCTATTGAACCCTCTTATTATATTCCGGTATCCACCAGCTCATCCACTGCGCGGCCATCAGACATTGCTGTACGTCCCGAGCAGTGCGTGGTTGTGGAATTGCTTGCAGTGCCTCAATCCTAATTGGGTCAGGCCGTACCCCATCAGGGGTGAATATTCTCCCACAAAACTTCGCTCTAGGTGTGAACAATTCACATTTATTCAGATTAAACTTTATCTCGTGTATTTCTGCCAATTTAAGTGTAACTTCTCGAGATGTGAACCACGCTTCAAGTGAGTTCGAATATCCTAAAAGGTCATCAATCCACACAATTAGAGAGTCATTCAATAGGCCTTCGAGCATTTCAGACATCCTCGCCTGAAATTGCGTAGCCGAATTTAATGCCCCCTGAATTGATCTCTTCGGCGTATACACAGCTCGATCAGTCATGAAAGAGAACATTTCCTGGCATTCCTCAGCCAAAGGCATCATCCAGAAACACTTGAACGCATCAATTTAAACCTGAATTCCGATCCAGCGAGTTTATTAACTACTGCTTCCAAAAATGGCATAGACCATGCAGTTCGCTCGCAAAATGCGTTAACTGCCGTCAAGTCAACCACCATTCTCCTGCTATTGTCAGACTTCCTCACGACGACAACACGTGATGCCCATTCGGAATTCGGATTTTCCTCGATCAACCCATTTTTCATCAGTTCATCAGGAAACTGTAATAAAAATTGGCTGTCCTCAGGACTAGAGCGCCGGCTTTTACATCTATATGGCCGGGCATTCGGAAGTAGTCGGGTGACAAATGGCGTCACTTTGGCAGCTGGGTCTGGCCCTACATGCATTCGCCAAATGTTCTGATACCTCCTCATCAATATCTCAAGCTTACTGAGCCAATACTCTGGAAGTCCATTCTGCTTTGCATTCATCAAAATACTCTAAATTCCGTCAATGATATCCTCATGTATTAAACCTATCCGTTAAAGGAACCTAACTTTGACGTGCAAAAGTTTTGACTCGCCTAGTTTTGCTACTTTCCGTTATAGCTCCAAAGTTTGGTATGCCGCCAGTCACATCATACAAAACCTGGGCGGCGCCCGTTGCAATCTTTTTAACAAAAAAATATGATGAGCGATAGTGACAGCGATGAATCGCTGAACGAAATACTCGATCAGCAAGTTGTAATGCTGATAGCCGCAGCAACTACAGCTGCGAACACCGAAGCCTTTTTAATGACGAGGAGATGATTATGGAAAATGAAAATTACGTCGATCCTGATGAAGGCGTTCGCGATCAACTCGCTATTATTAAAAAAGCCCTCGCTTTTTTAAGTGATGACAAATTTCACTAATTCTGAGTTTGAGGAGCTTTCTAAGTTTATATGTCCCGTTTTGGCAACTACTGCTCGAACAACCGGGCAAGTCAGAGGACTGTTTGGGCACCAACCAAAACTTTCCCCACAGCAACGTTTTCTGCATTTCATTTTGTATATGAAGCACGATAACACGGTAGTTTGCGCCGCCCAAGAATTCAACTATTCGAAATCGTCGGCATGCGATGATTCGATCTTCGCCGCATCCGTTATTAACTTCACTTTGGCGCATGAGATCAGATGACCATCACCGGAAGAACGTAGATCTTTGGCAGCTCGTACTAACTTCCATGGATGCATTGGGTTCATCAATGAGACCCTCGTTCAAATCCGTAAGCCAAAAAGCAAACAATTTGGTGATATCCACAGTCTCTGGTACAATGGACGGAAGTCGATGTACTGTGTAGACAATACAGTAGTTGTAGATCACGATGGCTTATATATCTACGTGGATCCAGGATATCCTGGAACATTTCATGACATCAATTGCTTGCGCAGATCTGATCTATTTCAAAACTGGCGCCAGCACTTTGTACATACCGAAGAAAACATTGAATATCTTTTGGGAGACCCAGGTTATGTTGGAAAAGAGATGTTTATTATGCATCGAATGCGACAGCGCGACCAAATACGAAATGGTCAGAATATGGACGCCATTGATGCTTTCAACGCTGCTCACTGTGGGATGATAGTTCCCGTTGAATGGGGCATCGGGGGAATGAAGCGAAAGTGGCGTAAGCTAATGAAGCAATTCGACTGTACAATCGGGAAGTTCACTCACCTCTTTCGCGCATGCGCCATTCTCACAAATTTCCTTCAACGACGCCGCCATGATATGCGAACATATCAGGAAGGAGCAGGCGTGGACGATGATGGCTGGGATGACGCTGATGACGAGAAAGTAAACCTAAATGTTAAGAATAAAACGAACGGTTTTAAAAATAAAGATTTAAAAATTGAAAAGAAGCGTTTTCGCTTTGTTGCTCAATTCCACCTGAGTCAAATGGCCCAGCGATAGGCCTTGTTTTAGCTTCTCTAACGTCGCCAAGTCTGACATATGACGAAGCAGTTCGCTTTGAACATCACGAATCGATGCATAATTCGCGCTCAAAGTGGCAATCGATGTCGCCTGGGTGTTCAAGATCTGGGCCTTGGTAGGCTGCGGTGGTTTCACATCCTTCGTCTCAACTACATCCGCAGGGGTTTTAGTAGTGACCATTGCAGCAGCTAACCGATCTTGCTCAGCTAGAATGTTGCGTTTGGCATGGCCGTTAGATTGTTTAACGACCTGCTCATAATACTCTACAGGTTGCAGAGCCACCTTCCCAGATTTATCATCTGTATCGCCGGTTTGCAGCTGCTGCTTTTCGGTTCGAATGTAATGTCGAAGTTGCTCTTCGGATAGAGTACATTCAGGAAACTGATTTTTATAATCGTTGTATATCTAATACAAGAAAGTTAGCTCAAAGGTTCATTTTGTCTTTTGAGTTAGGTTGTACCTTGGGCCATATTTGTTTCGGGATTAACTGCTTCCCAGACTTCTTTCTTTTTACAGAGCAGGAGTTGTAATGAACGCCATGCGAGGACATTAAAACGCTGATCTTGAAAAAATTTACTGTGAAGCCCACCAGTTTTCATCTTCTTCGCTGGAGGCAAAATCAACACATCTTTAACAACCTCGGTATCAGAGCTACGATCACTCATTCTAATTGGCAAAGATAAATAAGCAACTTCAGAAGTTATGCTGTATTGATTAACGAGAGGCCAAAGCTTGTCCAACACTTTTAGACCAGGCTTTTGGTGGGTTGCAAACTTTGCACCCAGCTTTGAAAGGACGGGCAGCAAGAGGCCATCCCCGCCCAGTTTTGGGCTCAAACCTGTGTGACTCGCCAAACTTCAGCCAGCTTAACGGATAGGTTTATTATCTCAGGAATAATGTAATCATCATCATCATCACTGCAGGTTTCCCTGTTTATTCAACCTCAACCACTCGGCCTTGATTCTTCTTGGTCAGAATCAGCGCATCCAGCGTACGTTTCGGCTCAATTCCGAGTGTCTCTAACAAATCACTACCCAGTATGATTTCTTCACTAGGGACATCCCAGATCACCCACTGGCGTCTACGAGTGATCAGCTCACCGGCTTTTGTGCGCAACATCAAGTTTACACAGACAAAATCCGTGGCCAGAATGTCAGTCTCCTGATCACCTAACCTCAGTCGAACTGGCTCAGAGAGTTTCCGTAACGAAATTGTTGGGTCGTTCATCATCGTCTTTTCTGCGATACTCCGTGGTATCAAAAACACCCCAATATCTCCGCTATCCAATATGGCAGGAAAATACAAGCTATCATTAATCCTCAAAAGCACTTCACTGCTATTATTCTCTGCTCCAATCTTACAAACATGTAAATAGTTGAAATTCTTCTTTGATGCATTTTTGGATTTGATAATATTAAAGCCCTCTCCTGCTTTGACAGGTTCTTCGGACATTTGAAAACCGGGTGTCCGAGATCATGACAGCCATAACACTTCAACGGCTTCTTCCCAGTCTTCCATCTGATTCGCGGGGCTGCTTCGTCGATGCCCCTTCACCTTTTCGTCTTTGGTTACATTTTGGCGTTTACTTGGAGGTGCGCCCCCGTCCGATGATAAACGGACGTTTCTCGATAATAGACGGACACCTCATGTAGTAACTTCAAGATCGCCGCAGTATCCTTCGACAGATGAGCTTCACGATGAATGATCACTCATCATCCTCTTCAAAACCTTTCTGCTCAACCGCGTTCAGGAGAAATTTCACCTGACGCTTTTTGCCTTCCGGATCAACAATTAGGCGTTCCCATCCGTTCTCCTTCACGAATCGGTGGAATTGCACAATCAGATCAATGACACGAGCGCCTGCCAACTCGATTGTCATCTTCATCTTCAGTTGTCCCATCTTCCGGTCCAGGAGGACATCCCGTGACTTGCCATCACGAAGTTCACTCGACATCCATTCCTCAAGGTCTTTGTCGATGACTTTAAAAAATGATTTGCCAACGGAATATAGACAAATCGTCTAAAGAAAGACTGGTTCCAACATCGACACCAGCGACCTCCACCGGGTACTATCCAAGCCCGCCTCAAAATGGACTCGGATGTATTTTTCCGTTTTGAACCTGAAGGATGTCCTTCCAGTCAGCAGTCCTCATATTGGAGCCTTGTTAGTCTCCAGAACAGCCAGATTTCCTGAAGCAAATCTTGGCTCATTTTCTGATGTTTCTGCTCCAGATCCTCATTCGTCGATCCCGTAGTGATTTCGGAGTCGACTACCTTAACGTGATTTTCATCCTCATAATCAGAATCAGTCACTTCATCAATAGTGCAGCCATTGCCTGTCATCATTGACTTGCGACTTTCAGCTCTCAAAGAATTCTTTGTAGCGGTTTCGCCTCGAGAAAGCGACACGTTTTAATAAAGCGTTGAATTGGATTGTGTTTTATTGGGATTCAATTTCATGTCTGAAGCCTCGTTCAGGCCATTCCAGAGTAGTTCCGGACATTCCGGACTCCGAGAGCGACTCACGCAGTCTCTGCCGTCACTGGGACACCAGTGGCGAGAGTCGNNACTCCGAGAGCGACTCACGCAGTCTCTGCCGTCACTGGGACACCAGTGGCGAGAGTCGGTTCTCCCAGTGACAATTCGGACTCCGTGAGATACTTCCTTAAGATCAGTCCGCAGGATCAATCCGCCTAGTGGGTTGACCTAGTTTCCTAATAGTCTCAGATCTGAGACAGCTAACAGTCCATACTGGTAGTAATTACTGGTCTTANNGCACCATACAGCGTACGGAGGTTTAGAGAACCTCAAATCTGATACAAAACTATCGTGGAGACGGAGGCCGAGTAGTCAGAAACGCTTGAGGTTGTATTACGACGTTGGTACTCCTGAATGGCACGCAGCGCAGGACAGTTCAATGAGATGTGTCCCTCATCGACACAGTACATGCACAAACCCAGACGACGACGGCAGTCTTTCTCTTCATGATTGAGCCGAGGGTGAGGGCCTTGACGAGACGATGCAACATCAATAACCATTGGATCAACTGCGCTGAGTGACTGAGGACGGGGAGCGGGAGGAGCTGCCACTTGATTTTGGCTTGAAAGAGGACGTTGGGCGGGGGCAAAAGCTGACGAACGAGGCTGCATGAGGCCAATTCGCGATCGATTACGCTACGACAAGCGTAGGCCGGCTGGGTTGGCGTTGGTGATAAGCTTTGACAATGTATTCGCTTCCGGAAATGAGCAAGGCAGGTCTTGGACATCCTCGTTCAATCCCTGCAGGAAGAGACAGCAAGCGAAGTGTTAATCCCAACTGGAGTCCGCTACCACTAATTGAAACTCCGAGGCGTAGGCCGATACAGGGCGCCGACCTTGCCGGGTGTGCTGGAGCTTCCAGTCAGCATGCTGACGTAAGAGAGGGTCATCGAACCGGGCCTTGAGTGCTGCTAAAAAGGCTTCGAAGTCGTCGAGCAGGGGGACGTTGGATTCGAACAGCGGTGAATACCAGTCTGGAGCGTGGCCAGAGAGAAGGCAACCAATAAAGAGAGCGCGATGTCGGCCGGTGGTGTACGTACGAGGTCGTTGCTGGATAATTAGGCGGACTTGGTTGATGAATCCTCGAAGCCGGTGTTTTGATCCATCGAACGGGGGGTGGGTTAGGAACAGCAAGCTCCTTTCGCGTTGGGGCGTTCTGAGTCACCGTCATGACCTGGACATTCTCGGCCTGCTGGAGGCGTGCCATCGACTGTTGCTGCTGTTGAGCGCCTGAATTTGGCCTTGTTGCTGGGGCAAAACGTTTTGCAGAGCTTGAATATCGGTGTCCATTTCTTGTGGCAGAGTCTTGTTTGTAAACGAGTCTTGGCTTGTACTTTTCTTGGCCGGGAAGGTCTTGACTTGGTCTCGAAATCAGGAATAGTCTTTACTTGGCTTGAGAGCAGGGCAGGTCTTGGTGAAGGAATCCGATAATAATGTCAGGGCGGATACTATTGAAGGGTCAAAGGCAGGAGACGGAGCGAAATCAATGATGTTGTTTATGAAAGGAGATTATCGGAATGAAGGGATTCTGGCCTGGAGAGGATCTTAACCTCTTACATACTCGTTGGGAAGTTCTAAGAATGCTCCAGTTACTAGCAGGAAAGTCCGTGGAAAGTCCGTGGGCTAGTTAACTTGATTCTCAGAGTCAGCTCTGTGGAAGCTTCTACTGGAGAGACTTCTGGTGGCGGCGAGGCCTCTGTTGGTCGCTGTCAAGGGCTGCGCCCCTGACAATCCAGCCAAGACAAACAAATTTCAAATCGAATGAGCATGAAGCTAGAACATTCTGGCTGTAATACCCTTTGCGATTCCGAAAAGGATCTACACATCCCTTCTGGGGCTTTGCTGGGATATGTGTTCCATCCAAGGCTACAACACAGTCTCTTAAATAAGGAAAGAACCGGGGACCATTTTTGATTTCATCTGGCACAATGCCAATGCCAGGAAGATCAATAGCATCCGGCCCCAATGCGACAATTGCATTGAAACATCGTAAAAATAACTGAATTTCATTAAAAGACAATATTAATGAAATTGCATAGATTTGGTTACTTATTTGTCGTCCAACCGCATCGTTGAAAACGTTCTTGACATTCTCGATTCGCGGCGTTCTGTCGAATAAGAGCATGAACAGCGGTTGCGTGATTCCAGGCGTGATTGCCGAATTTGCCCCCATTGGCGCATGCGTTAAAATTTCTCATCTCCCATCGGTGCGTTTCTTCGTGCTCTCGTATTCACGCAGGGTGAATCCATGCGTGAAGCTGAGCGCATAGATTCCTGCATGCGTAATAAACAATTTCGAAACGTTTTGGTTCTGTTTCTACTCGTTTTCGTAGAATTTCATCGAAATGGCCCCACGATTCAGCTCCGATGAGGATCGGCGATTATGTTCGGCTTGGATTGATATTTCCCAGGATCCTATAAAAGGGAATAATCAGAAGCGGGATGAGCTCTGGATCAACATTGCGAATATGTTTAATGCCAACCTTGAGGAAGACCAAGAGGGTTTTCGTAACCAGGAGCAATTATATCACCGATTCAGGGTCAGCCTGATTTTAATAGGATTACATGTTCACATTGCGAATTCATTTTCCATCTAGGCAATCCAAACATCGGTAAATAAATATATTTCCAGTGTTCTATTAGCTCAGTCGAAATATCAATCTGGGTGGAATGATGCTGACTATCATCGTAAAGCTAAAGCACTCTACGAAACAACAGAGAAAAAGGAATTCCAGCCTGATCACTGCTACGAGATTCTACAGCGTGTGGAAAAATTCAAAACAGAGACTGCGGTTTCCGAAAAGAAACTAGAATCTGTCGAATGGGAGTAGTTCAGCCCCCCAAGGCAACGATAGTGGGATGAAAACCCCATCCAGACCGATGGGCAGAAAGCAAGCCAAGCGATTATCTTGTTCCACGCCTGATGCAGGATTCAAGGGCAAACCGAGGCAGCACAAGCGGCTGCTCCGAAAGATCGCGCGATTTCGACCGAGCTTAATGAGCATCGCAGCATGATATTGCGACGCCTCGCTGCGGCTTCGGCGGGCCCCCCGGGGCCGGATCCTTTCATGCAACTTGACAAGGCTCGCGCTAAAGAAGAGCTGCGTGATCGCCAGCTAGCCATCGTTCGCAAGCGACTGGAGTTTCGAAAGCTTCATGAAAACTTGGGATTGCCGCAATCTGTGGAATCGCAAGGTACGGGTCAATGCGACCCTTGATCTAGTCACCAGGTCCAGGAAAGTCTGCATGATGAATTCTTCCACTCTGTCACTCGTGAATGAATTAGAGATTGATGACTGTTTTCACAATGAACTGGTATTGTTAGGGTTAGGAACTTCAGGTTGAGCTCAATTACTGGCAATATTCATCCCCGAATCGATTCCAGATGTAGTCGATTAGTGCTAGTTGAAGCCGTGTGTGTTTCTGTTTGCTTCGCAACTCACGGATTCGTTGGGCTTGTGATGATAATGTCGCAGGCATGTCCTGACAGCTTTCTTCAACAACAAAAGGGTCTTCTGGTTGATAATGTTCATCGCTCTTTATAAAATCCGAATCCAAACCAAGATCCTGCGCAAATCAACTGAGCTGATGAAGCAAGATATCAAAATTGAGATACCTTCTCATAATCAATGATGAGGTTATGCAGGATTACACACGAGCTTTGATTACAGTGGCCATAGCATTCCGATCCCACAGCTCACACGGTTTCGTCAGAACGTGGAATCTACTTTGCAGAATGCCGAATGCTCGTTCGATATCTTTACGAACACCTCCATGCTTCCTAGCAAACAATTTCGTTTTCCTGCTAGAGGGGTTACGAACGGTTTTCACGATACAAGCATGTTCAGGATAAATTCCATCTCCTAGCCAGTAGGCGAAATTGAATCTCTGACCATTTACTTCAAACTTGACTGATGGAGACTGGTCATTGATAATATCATTGTAAAGATGCAACCTAGCGATACTTTGGTGATAGGGACGTAAACCGAGAATCATATTACCTATTAGCATGTTAATATCATTGAGACATCCGGGAGTTCCGAAGAAGAAGTGCCAGAATCGACAGCTTTTGTCAGCTATGGCTTCCAGAATGATGGTCGGTCCGTCTTCTTTGCCTGAAGTAAACTGTCCCTGCCATGAAGTCGGGCAATTTTTGGATCGCCAGTGCATGCAATCAAAACCTCCCAAGCAGCCAGGAAACCCTTGAGATAAAATTTCCTCCAGAATGCGGTTAATATCGCTTGTAAATTGGCGACCGTAATGCCACGCTGCAATAGATTCGGTCACTGAATTGACAAAATCTTTTGAGGCACTCCAGAGCGGTAGATTTAACCATCCTGTAAGCTAACCGAAATTCGTTGGCCGAAGCACCGCTTGAAAGGATGCGAAAGCTACAGCAAATCTTTTGGTGAGGTGAAAACCCCAAAAGGTTGGTGCAATCACGCTTCTGGAGGAAATAATCATCATCTTTGACTACGGCTTCAAGGACCTCGTTGAATAAACCCAATGGCATCCGGTATGAACAGGATTCGCTGACCAGTAATCTTTTTTCAGCAGGCGATCTAAAGTTCGCGTCGCCGAGGTTTGGACTACGATCCTTGCCAGCCCGCCTTGAAGAAAAAGGGTACTCCATGTCGCTGCTTGATTCGGAACTAAAAGCCATAATCATAGGCAAAGACGAGAAGCTATATCTTGATATCATCTCCAAATATTGCAGATACGCCTCAATTGCAGCTTCAACGCTTCGCGGGTCCATTGAAAAAAAAATCAATTCACGCACGACTATATGATTGTGCAGCTGGGAAACAAGGGGATTTGCGTGATAATCTATGCGTGATTGGTGCATGAATACCGTACTTCACAAAATAAACACCTGGAACAGATACAAAAAGAAAATTAATTAATATTAAAGGTGAGCGAAATCAGCTCTATTTTGTGAATATTTTGTTAATTTTTTTCAGGCACTTTCAAAATTGCAAACAACCGCTCTATGGATGTAACTGGCATTGGGATCAGTTTATTGTCAGAAAACACTTCAAAAATGATACTTGCTTTTTCATTCCAGGATGAAGCACTGCTGGCTCTCTATCAACGATTGGTAAACCCCATTTTCCTGATGCTTTGCCAAATATTTGTGAAAATCTGTTTGGTCTGCTGATCGGTGATCTTGGCCATAGCTGGCAAACGCTTTGGCAATTCGAGACAATGAAGACAGATTATGATTGACTTCCTCAAATGATTCTTCAAGCCAACAGATGATATTGTTCCGATCAAGTTTGTACTTACACCCAGGGCCAGGATCAGATCGAATTTTCCCGGAAGCATAACTCTTCTTGAACGATTGCTTCAGCGGCTTGTTGGCAATGAGTTCGCAAATCTGAATGAAACTTGTGCAACCCGGAGGGATGGCACCCAGAGTTATACCGAGTTCAGCAGCTTCCAGCGTGACTTTATCGCAAAAGTGGCTTGTTGCCGCATCCCATATCAAACCGAGTTTTTCATCCGGATAGCAGGAACGTAGCCATTTCAAATAATTGCAGCAACCTTCCTTATCCATCCAATGTTTTGGATGAAATGTGATTTTGCTGGATCGATCCCAGTTGGCAAACCGACGAGCTAGTATACCATCTCGCGTTCCAGTCATAATGATATAAGGAGCCATCATCCGTGATTCGAACATCTCACACCCAATCATAACAGTGCATCCTTTTTTCTCATCTTCTGCACGGTTGGAACCGACACGATACACATTTGTTGGGGCTATAAGATGTTATTCTTTGGGGTAATATTGTTGGAGCATTTCATCAGCGTTAACCAGATTCGTGACTCCAGCATTCGACATTGTCTCACGAATAATTGCAGTAGCCTCAAGACAGACCTACAGCCACAGTTGGTATTCATTATGAAAAAATTGTAAAATCACGACAAACCTGAAGCCAGTTCAATGGAACCGTCTGAGAAATTGATTCTTTACGAACGGAAAACCTGTGCCTCTTCAGAACTCTGCTGAACCACTGCGAAAGCGCTGGTGTAATGTTTCCAGAATTAATGCCCATCTTCGTTTCCCAATCAGTTCGCTCAGATTCTTCCAGGTGACCGAATTCACGGATTCGAAGATCATAGGCTGATGGTTTGCTGAGTGGATCTCCTGTTTCCCAGCGTTCAACAATTTGCTGGATAATGAACTCTTCCTGCAGTTGATACCGGTATCAGGGCTTGTATAGCACTTTCAACTAAAGGGACAGACTTTGTAATAGTGCTGTAAAAGGAATCTGTAATTCGACAGCTAATCAGGGTCAGTGTAGTCTCGGTATCTCGCAGTCCGTGACGCAACTTCCGTCGGAACGTGAATCTGGCCTTTCCAGCTTGTAGTCCAGGGCCTTTGACAGTGTAGAACATTCTTCTAGATAATGCACTAGTAGCGCACTTTTCCTTCTATAAGCGCAATTTTAATTCTCCTTAGGGAGAAAAAGTATATTAATACACTTGTAAGTTTTAATCGATCTAATATAATCATTCTGCATTCATCATTACAATTGAAACATCAATTTCAAAGTAGACTTACTACAAAGTTATCTTTAGCTGCACTTTTGCCATTTTAAGAACTGATATACTATGGAGGACGTGGCGAATATGACAGACAATGTGGAGAACCAGTCAGCGCAAAATTCGGCCGATATTGGAGGTGAACAGCAGCCTGGTAATTCAGCTGTTGATAAGGGTCAACATGATCGAATGATGCCGCAAGCCCCGAATTTATACGGTGCATTTGTAATCAACAAGGAGACACCGCCGCTGTATAACGGCAATTCCCGTGCTGAACTTGCCGCATGGTAATCCGAAGCGAAAGATTATTATAATCGGATGATCTCTTCTGGGAATGCAATCCCTCTTCGTGACTGTTATTGGGAATTGGATGAACACATGGAGGTTTCTTTGCAGACGGACAAAACCTTTAGTACCTACGTTGGACGTCAACTTTCTCAAAAAAGTCGACCGACAGTGTGAACCATGCCCAAGCTGCCATGGCCAGTTTGAAATGGAGTTCACTCCAGGAATGCCGCCGTCTGGAGTTGAGAAGTTCCTGCAGTCGTTAGAGAACAACGTGCAACGATACCAGCTTTCGAGCATGCGCGAGTCGGAGGAGGGCCGACTTAAGCTGATCCGGATGCTGATACGAGCTGCACGGCCTCGTGAATTACAGGAGATGTTGCGGGGATTGAGCACAATGGTATGGTGAGTGCAAATCTTTGGCGATTCCATAATAAGCTTAAATCTTGTGCGATTATGGTTGATCGTGTTTTGACGAGCCAGAATCGAATTTCATTGTCAGGCAAGACTGACCAGCGAAAACCGAAGGGGTCGAGTGACCAGCGCGCAAAGTCCCAGGTTATAGCGCTACTTGAGATCTCCAAGTTTCGATTGCAATGATGGATGCAGAATGAATATATTAGATAGATTTCTTGCCCTTAAATATAGAATGAGTCGGAGGATAGCTCGGACCTCGGAAAGCTTCCGGTTCATCGGAGCTTATTCAATATAGTGAGCTTTCCGATTCATCGGAGCAATACAGTGCGCTTAATATTGGCACACTCCCCTCCTTCAAAAACTAAGCCTCCTCATGAAGTACTCTAGGTTTGTACAAAATGTGGAGAGTCAGAGGATTTGCTCGGACCTCGGAGAGTTTCCGGTTCATCGGAGCTTATTCAATATAGCGAGCTTTCCGATTCATCGGAGCAATATAATGCCCTTAATATTGACACACTCCCCTCCTTCAAAAACTAAGCCTCCTCAAGAAGTATTCTGGGTCTTTACAAAATGGGGGCATTAAAAAACCATTGGGCTGAAATGGAAAAAGCATCCCACTAGGTAAAAGTCCACTTCTTGATTTCTTCTAAAACCAAATCTGCCAAGTCATGTCCACTTCGTTTCAACTTTCTGTGATAGTCCTGAACCAGTACTGGAACATCAAGCCATAAATTCTGCAAAGGCTCCCAACTGTTCTCGTCCTGAGAATATCCCTTCCAATCCACTAAA
>RBZT01000108.1:0-20591 GCA_003693705.1 Polymyxa betae
GACATTCTTTCCTCTATATAAAATATCTACGCCTCACAACTCTTTGTCATCAAAGCAGATGTGCTGAAATGCCGGGTCGCCATTGCCCTTTTGGTGAATGCCGCCCTTCCGGTCCCGATCGGCCCTCCGTCGTGAATTACGGGAACAAAGAACGCACTTTGATTCGGCATTTATTGTCTACATCTCTGTTTCTGGTAGAACACTACCTAGTAGATCATGCAAATGAGTGTCTCAGATCTGTTCAGACCAACGATCTCAACAGATCTGAAAGTGCGTATCTGCGCATCTTTAAGAGGAACTGCTCAGATTATACTGCGATATCTGATTAGAAAACAGACCTGAACAGATCTGTTGACAGCCTACTGTGATGTCTTCTTACATAAATATTATGATCATCTGCTTGGTTTGTATTATTTTTGATGATTTGTTCGGGCATTAACTTGTCTCCGATTTTCCCGTCGGTTGTCTAATTGTTATTATTCAAATGGTCAATATGAGTTGTGAATTCGTCTGGTTCAAAACAGAGTACCGGTACCTGCATTTTTTTAGGATTTCTCCACGTTTTGCGTTTTGTACTACGTATTATACAATTACTGGTAAATGTACACATGATAATACCCGTGAGTATGAGGCTGTTTCAAGTAAAAAATTCCGATACGCATATATCGATACCTCCAATCAGATTTCAGCTTCCGCAATATTTATCGCAATAAATTTTATGGACCATCCGATGGTCAATAATTGAATTATATCGATATAATTCAGTCGCGTAAATCGCTCGCAGAGCCTCCACGCAACTTATCTGAATTTTATCTCCTTTTTTATCTCCTTTATTTCCATGAATATCTATTTAATGCTTGAAACACGCACTTTCTCTGTGTTCTATTTTATCTATATAAATTCCAGCTTGAAACAGCCTCTATCAATAATGGTTTCAAATATTAAATATATCTGATGTTGATCCTGAAATTAATCCAACATTTACTAGAATAGACCATTTCAAGTGTGTCAATAGTATAGTTAGGAAATCCTATAATTTCCAGCGAGCGAGGCTTTGTCATTATACATTCTAATATAAATTAGTTTTTTAATACTAGTTCTTCAAAATCAATCTGCCTAATATTAGATATATCTAACCGATTGATTAATATGGATTTTAAGAAAAAAAAATCCAATGGTGTTAAAATGACCTTTAAATATCTCGATCTTATTGACTGATAACAAGCTAAGGTAATAATCTTTAGCAATACCAATTCTAATGCAACATGATAAAAGATTTTGAACAGCAGCGCGCTCTGGGCGTTTTTGGATATTGAGCTCCAAGTATCAGATCGGCATCATATACGATGGGCAATGCAATATTGAATTATTTCACAGAAAGTGTTGAAACAAGGTCGAATCTTCGTCTTGATTCGGAATGAATGCATTTGGTGATTTTGAAAAAAGCAGTCGTTATTTTCGATAGATTCAAGTATGACATACTACAAGAATTGACTAGAGAGCAAAGACAGCTTCCAAATATGTTGACTTTGTGGGTTGTCGTTGAATGGATTTTCAAAAGATTCTGCAGAATTTTGGGCCAATTATATGGGTTTTGCCCTAAAGCGGACCCAAGTTTTGTGTGCGTCACGGAGTCCGTGGCTCAGGAGACGGCATCTCTTTCATCAGTTCTTCCTGCAGAATCACGGTCGGGATGTTGCACGAATACATGGTGATCGGGCGCAAGACGCCCACCGAACGGAATCCCGAACCGACCGTCTACAAGATGCGTCTGTTCGCTCCCGACGCCCCCAAGGCTCGGTCTCGCTTCTGGGTCGGTATTCGTAAACGATTGTGGTTCCAAGAATCGCTGATCCTGTGCGTAGTATTTCCTGTCCAAGCTGCGCCGAGTTAAGAAGGCCAACGGTGAGGTTATTTCGGTGCACGAACTCTCTGAGAAGAACCCCAACGTCGTCAAGAACTTCGGTGTCTGGCTCCGATACGACTCTCGATCCGGCACCCATAACATGTACAAGGAGTACCGTGATACCCATCTGACTGGTGCTATCGAGCAGGTCGCTGATCGTTAGCGAACGGTTGAATTTTTGTTAATTGTGCAATGCAGATGTACACTGAAATGGCCGGTCGTCACCGAGCCCGAAAATCGTCCATCCAGATCATCCGGACGGCCCCTGTTGCCGCCAAGGACTGCCGACGTGAAAACACTAAGCAGTTCCACGACAGCAGCATCAAATTCCCGATGCCATCAGTCGCTAATCTGCCTCGTACTAGCCACAAGCAATTCAAGACCACTTTCAAGGCCAACCGCCCTGCGATTGCCCATTAAGTGGAACTGGTTCCTGTTTTTAATTCACTAAATCCACCAATTCCTTTCATTAGTTTGGTGAAGACGGTTTTTTTTGCAAGCGTGATAGAAACGGGATGGCGTGTCTTCGTCATCTATTTTTAATATTTTTTGGTGAAAGATGGTGAGAGTGTTAGCATACTTTGGGTGGACCATTAGTGCTAAATACGACATTACGATCGATATTTAACGACTGGCTGTCTTCGTTATAACTAACATGGAACGGCCGCGGTAGCGTATCTGACTCAATTTCAATAGAGCTTTTGACAGGCGTAATGAAACAGACCTGCGAACTCTTTGAGCTTATTTTTGGCATCTTCGAAGCTCTCAGCCAGATAGTATAATGGCTGGTACTGAAAGATTGCTTAATACAGCAAAAATACTGCTTGAACGTTATTTACCGTCGTTATTGGATAATCGGTTTTGGCAGCATCGTTTGGATCCCAGGGCTTTATTTTCGGTTCACTACTCATTGAATATTCCAGCTCGCCAAACGAGCTCAGCAGCCCGGCCCCGTAGGCTTTCCTCTGCCCGCCTTGTTGACAAATGCCAAATTCAACTGAAACCCTAATGAAAAGAGGTCTCGATTCTACTCGAAATTAAGGATACCTGTAAACCAGTAACACTAGCATCATATCAAAAATCATGATTCATAGAAGGTCATCAGTTTACGCGTGCAAGCATCGTGATTTGCTCGTCTGTGGCACCAATCGAAGCTAAGCCAATTTCTTGAGAAAAGTCGGCGAAAGCTTTGTTTGCAAACATCGGTGCGTGCCTAAGCACATTAATCTCCAATAATCTGCAGTTCAAGCCTCATACCCCATAACTAAAGCTTAAAGTCAGTACTACAAAAAGGAATTTCAGACTGATACCTTCATGGACGATATCGGGTTCGGGTGTATATCTGAAACAGTAGGCTAAGTCGTCCGAAAGGCAGAAATGAAAGCTTACAGTGGCTTGCTGTGATGTCGAATGTATTGTGTAGAGAAAAATCTCCTGTTTGGAGAGTTATACAGAATGTCCCCATGCCCTATTGGCTTACCTGAATGCCAATCCCTAAATGAACTCAGTATCGTGAGTAAGCAAAAAAACAGAAACTCATACGGCAAAAAAATCTCTAGCACTAAGCAAGCCAGGAACGGGCCTTAAGCGAAACCCAGTTTGTTCTTGAAGGAACTCAGAGATATCTTCGAGCTGCGGAATCGAATTCCGAGAGTAACCACATTTTTTCTGAAGTTCAGGCAATATTTCCAAATATTCCTGGCAAGCATGATTCTGGATGAGAGGATACAGCTTATCCCAGACTACAGGACGGATGGTTGTCAGAACAAGATTAGGTCATCCAGCATTTTTGCAAACCCGATCCCCACGTTTCAGTTTCAGCTTGAGAATAATCAATTCGAGCAATAGGTTGTCCACTAATTCACCATTTTAGAACTTTCAAAAGAAGCATTGTGATATCAGCAGTTAACCATTGATAAGTTTGCGCTGCAGCAGTAATCATCGCACGGCGATTGCGATATTCAGCGTCTTTGAAACCTGGATGATCGGATTGAAGGTCATCTCCCGCATCGAGGGTATTTTGCGAGATCAAGTCTAAGTCCTGCTCTCGACGAGGAAACCAAGGGACTAAAAGCATCAGGAAATTGCTGGTATACGATGCAAATTTACCTTTTCTTCCTCCTATAATGACCACATTTCTGCATACACTTTTTAGATCATCAATTAGTTTCTTCACTTGAGGATCACTTGGCGATCCTTCAAAGTCAACATAAAACTGCAATAGAAAGGCTTACACATCTAAACCGGGGAATATCCGGATGATTACTGACATCGTATTCTTTTGCAAATTTGCTTGGTCGACTCTCGATTCGAGTCATATTAACGTCATGTTTCCAGAAGAATTGAAGTGCGTCCTTTTGATAAAGTTGTCAGCTCACAACTACCAATTCCTTTTTGTGCAGTCCAACCTGTAAGGCACCGAGAGAATCCTTAAGCGAAAATACCGCCGACACTTTAGCCGGCTGAACAGAATTAGGCAAATGTTCAAACGGAACACCGGCTCGGCTGGTCTGAGCAGCATCCGACAACGACCGCGAGAGCCTGACGGCTGCTGGCCGTAAACGATCTTGCAAAACTCTCCACATCCTGACTACTACGACCAGGCTGGCGATTAAACGGAACCAAACTAGTAATTATGGTGACTACAAGACGCTTGCAGGCGATCGCCGATACCGCACCGCCTGGGTGAAGCTATGATCCCTTTATAAAAATGACAATGCCTGTGGTACACCTCGCCTGTCAAAGGGTGACGGCAGTCAGTCAATCACTCCCACAAGGGGAAATGCCCTCGTTTACGTAACTGTATCATAGACGGATTATTACAGAGGACATTTTCACTAACAGTGGTCCTCTAATGATTTCACTGATGGCATTATCTATTCATGAGTTTATTTGTATTCGTATGATTAATATCGCAGGCCGCAGAACAATGCCACGCCGGCTTTGATCCATTTGCTAGCCGGATCTCGTGTCGGCAGCTCGCAAAACATGATGAAGTTCGTGCTATGGCCCGTTGTGGACAATTGACCTATACTGTCATGAGGTGACAATTCCAAAGCACTCATACTGACAAACCTGTTCGCGTCAGGATTTTATAGACTGGACATCTATATATTCCTGATTTAGGTTCAACTCGGTTTACTACAGGTACTAGCCATATCTAAAACGAAATGTCAGAACGGGTTCAGGCGCCAATCAGACTCATGCTACCGTTGGCATAGCAACGAATAGTTCTTTCGGTAACGATTCAGAGAGTGATTCCTGGACTGGATCCCAACGTGCACCTTCCAGAAACAGACCACGAATTAAACAGCCATCTTCGATTGCTTGGTGATCGACACCAGACGGAAGGATTTTGAACGAAAAAGATATCTGCACATCTGATGTCAATTGCGAATGTGTCAATGAAAAACAGGCTATTACAGTGTCAATGGGCTTGCAATGCCGCCTGGCATAATTCTGAAGCGTTCCTGTCAAGAATGCTTGCGGGAAGAAGAATCCACTAATCCAGAACACTTTCGGCGTTCCATCGTTGATCCAACCGTTGATGAAGGCCTGATGCAATTTCGGATTTTCGTTCGATAGTAAGTAAGATTGATACCATTCGAGCATTAAGGTCATTGACCCAGGCTGATAGATGCAGAAGAGAGGGGTAAGCTACCGAGGCCCATAGCTCGGGGACTTGGTTTTTGAACAATGAGTCGGCCATGCCTTCCAGTTCAGCAGTCATGACCATTTCTCCTTTGAGCGCTTTAATCAAGCCTGCCAAGGTTTCCACCACCTTTGATAGTAATCTAAGACAGTCCTTAAAAACAGGCTCACTGTTCACAAGTTAGATACCGGTTGTATCTGATTGCCTCTTGAACGAGTACAGTATTCATGCTTTCGCTGTAGCTGGTTGGATACATCTTCATAATCGATTCTATGTCAAGTCGTGCTGGGATCATTCCTTGTATCCGCTGTGCTGCTTCAGCCACAATCGACTCACGAGATTTCCCGCTACCCGAAGATACACGAGGAAGGATCGACAGAATCGAATTAAACAGGCTGAATTTGAATCAACACATCAACATGTTTCAACCATTTCAAAAACCTGTTGGTCTCTTCTCGGGCACAAGCAATATCAGCGTTACCGTGCAATCCAAACACTTCGGGCTCAGAAGTCGGTGGCAACGCCCGAATGTACGACAAATAGTCGTTCCGATTGCCGACCGGAATCGTTTTGTAGATTCCAGATTTTGAGAAGGTGTACTCTAAGGAAACTCTGCATTAAATAAAGGCGTCGCAAGTTGATTGTGACAAAACCTACCTGGCATGAGAACCTTCGGATTGACGAAATCATCAAGGATGGTTCGTATTGTACGGCGATCAATGTCATCAGTGACACGACCACCATAGTTAATATCGTAGGTCAAGAAATGTATCACTTGGTATGGAATCTCATCAAACATACTGATGAAATCGCGAAGTTGTGAGATACAAACTTGCAGATCGGATTCGGTAAATCGATACTGAAACATTTGTCAATTATAGAGATCGAAGAACATTAAGCTTTGTACTGGTATATTCCATCCTAATGGACCGAACTTTCGCCTCTCGAGAATATTGGCATGAAAAAGGCACAGAGCGAAGGTCAGCGCCTTGAACGGTTCCGGCTTCGTACAATCTTCCAGAGATTCATCGCTAAATCCGAGATACGATCGTGTCAAATTCGCACGAAGCCCTGTTGTCCATTGAAAACCCATGTCATCGGCGTGAATTAGAGCAGCAAACCTTTGGGCGGTTCGTTCGTCATTTTGACGCCGTCTTGCAGGATCGAGACTGGAAATTTCGAGGTCGGCAACGAAGTCAACCAGAGACGGAATTGAGGGTTGATGTCGGTCTTCTCAGCCAGTGATTCTACGATTACTTCTAATGCTGGAAGCCATGATACAGCCAGATGACAATTTTGTAACAGAACCCATCCACCAACTCGACATGCTGCTTGAATATACCTAAAAATGGACTTAGAATCCGAGATGCCCAACGACTCGATATCCAGTACCGTTCAGCATAGACGCCCTGGCCTTTACCCAATGATGTTGATTTCAGTTTGTCGCGCATACCCATTTCATCGGCGAACTTCATGACGTCCTCAGCCGGGTCGGCTCCCGGGCTCAGAATGAATACCAAAGGTGTCTTGTACGACGACGTGGCGAACGACCCGCCCAGATCGTATACTGAAAACGGATCAGCAAACGAATCGCGGTTGCCATCTTATATCCTGTTACCAGGAGGTTCGACAAATTCGAGACCCATCTTTCTGACGATGAACTCGGTGATGCCATCGTTCATTTTATCGGGTCGCAGACAGCGCAGCACGAGCAGAAGCTGGAAATCATTCAGAGACTCTTGAAACTGTTGAGATAATGGTTGACGATGTGGATCGCCTATATTCGGTAAGGTAATTACTATCAATCAATCCGACAATCCTATTTTACGAACTTGCGTCAAAATACGATTTGTATATTCGGAGTCCATCTGGCGTCAGAAACGTCTGCTCAATGCCCTGGAATTTCGGCAGGTCGCTTAACGACAAGATCGATTGCCACATATCGTCGGCGAGCCAATTCGCTACAGAACGATTCATTAATAATCCCATAAAGCCTATCATTTGTATCATACCAGGACGCTCAAGTTTCTTAGTTGGGGCAGCACCACCAACGAGGAACCTCCATTCGTCCGGGTCGATCAAATTATCGCCTTGAAGAATGCTTATGCACAGCAAAAAACTGAACAGGTTCTTGTGCGATTCGAACACCGATCTGCAGACCGATTCGTAAAGGCTTTTGGTAAAATGAGCGTTGAGATTGACGAGACGCTCAGTCAAGATCTCGGATGGAGCAGCATTCTCGATCGATAACAGGAACAGGTTGACAAACCACTGAGAATCATTCAATTGGCATTTTTCGGTCGATTAAGTCTAATAGAGAAACTACCTGTAAGCTGTACTGATACATCGGGTCAATATTGGCTAAATCGGCGATACAGAAATACAACAAAGATGCCCGATATGCGACAGGGATGTACCCAGCTCGAGATATATCGATTTCCTTCTCAACGATTTCCGCTTCGGCAACCTGCAAATTGTGAGCTGAATATAACAGAGGGTTTCGTTGTGGCGACCTTCTCGTTGATTTCTCGTGAGGTTGATTGCGAATTCGCCAGCGTGTTAATGAGCTCTTCATCTTCAAGAATATCGCCCTGCGACGATGAAAGTAGGCGCAGGATCTTATCTTCGATTTCTTGTAATTCCTCCTTCATTTTCGTGTTCGATAAAACTAGGAAAGATAAGTTAATTATTGGCATTGGCCACAACATCAAAATGGTACCGAGGCGATTCTTTTTGATTTCAAGTTCTGGGCTTTCCTTCGAGACGACGACGCCGAGCATCTGATCTTGTAAACCAGCTCGAGTAATGGTGAAATTCAATAAAGTCACTTTGACATGCAATTCCGGTGAATAATGTGGATTGGGTAATTTTGTGGTCATGTAAAACTGGAAATCGCTGCTGAATGGAATCGTCGTTTCGCCCAATGTTATATGAGGCACACCGTTCACCAAGAATGTCTAAGAAACACATCAATCAGAGAAGCGCCTAAACAATCAAAAGTTCAAGGCACCTGTCGTAATAAGATGGGCTCCAGAGCTGGATCTAATTCTTCACCGATATTCTCCATCATCACCCATTTACCGAATCGGATCGCATTCTCCAACGTTCGTGAGAAATTATCGGTTAATTTGACGACATCCATTCCGTTCTTGGCCTGTGCTTTTCCCATTCCTTTCACGAATTTATTGGCTTGGCCCTAGTACCAGTATTGAGTTCAGATCAAGAAATCGTCAGAGATCCATACTTGAGGATCAATAAGCAGAGGCCATCTGACACTTTTCGACATGATTATCCCATTCTCAATCGATAATGAATCCGTTGGTAATCCGAACATATTCCAACTTCGAATTGACACTGGATTACCCAATGTTGAGGAGATGGTACATCCAGATGTAAATACAATCTCCAGCTGGGACAATCTCTCGTGCCATTCTTTCACAATCGCTGTCCGAAACTCTCCTGTAAATGCACCCAGGTAGGCGACAAAGCCTGAGCTCACGAGAATATCACCCGTTATACGAGTATAGGCCAAGGAGAGATCCTAATCAACAGACCAATCATTATAACAGAGCTGTATTGAGGCGGAATGTTTGCGTACCTTGACGGTCTCAGACCATCGTTTCCTTTCACCTCCTAAACCGCCGACCAATTTCTCAGCTCGAACCAATTTCACTTTGCATTGCTCGACTTCGGTAGCGAGTGACTCTTTCTTCTGGACCGCATCTACATAATTCGCTTCTAATGTGGCGATGCGGTTCTCGACCGATTCTAAACGGGCAACAGCTTCTGCCAGAGTGGCATTAACACGTTCAAGTTCCTAAGTGATCATATCAGCTGGTGAATAAGATTCTGTATGTTGGAGTACTTGTTCAGCACCACGTAAAGCAATACGTTTTGGTTCAACACTCTTTGCCACCGTATCATATGTGAACATAGCTCGAACCCATTGACAGATCGCTTTACACGCTTTTGATGCTTTCTCAATTGCAGCTGGAGTGAAATCTTCACGTTCCATGAACGGGCGAATCTGAGCATTTCTTATGACTAGGATGAACGTATTTCACAGAAAAATGAAAAAAACACTCGAATAACTCGCTTCTCAACAATTTTGCCACGATGTTCTCACATACCTTATCAATCAAATCAGGAGAAATATTATCTTTATCATACGTCATGAGCATATCTAAGAACTTCTTGGCGTCTTTGAAGAGCTTGTTGGAGGCAGGTTCCCAATAATCGTTGATTTTCTTCCCGACATTATCTGGATCGTTCTTCTTGATCGGAGGAATGTTGAACAGTATGCAGGTCGCCTGGCATTGATTTTAGAAAAAATTCAACGAAACATATCTCGCGCTGTCATTTTACTTGAATTGTGATCAGAACACCAGCTGGCGGTTTTTTCATTGCTTTGACTTCATCGATATCACTTTTCTTGAGTAATTTCAGACAAGCAACGGCTTCTTCTAAAGCCGGTAAAGCCAAATCCAAATCCTTCTGGGCGTCATCTTTGATCTCTTTGCATTCAGCCGCTTTAGCTTTAGCATCAGCTTCCTGTTTCGCGACAACTTCACGTGTTGCATCAGCATCCTTCTTATCAATTGTAATCTGTTTCATCATGTCTTCAACTTCTTCTTGTGTCTTCACCAATATCGGCTGCTTATTCGTCAATTCAACTTGCAGCTTTGCGACAGCTTCTGCGCTTTGTTCGAGTTTATCAACACCGTTTTGAAGTTTGTCACGAAGACCACCAACGTTTTTCTTCTTGGCAGCTAAATTGAACACAGAATCAGGGACGCATGGGACAGCACGATCATTGATAGCATACCCAGTAACCGCTTAAAAGTAGCCAGTACTTCCAAGAATGATGTTGGAGTGACATAATTATGACGTCGCAGAAGCTCTCTATAACGAATGCTGCTTTGCTCAACAGATTGATGAATTGCAACGAACATGTTGACTATGGGATCAACAGGACCCAATGACTAAATGGAACCTCAGCATAGAGCGACAATGTAATCGAGTGCTTACGAGATCCTCTTCTGTGAGACTGGAATGAGCAACAGATCGCAATGCTTCAGCAGGCCATGGTGAGAACCAGTCAATTGTACAGCAATTAACAAGTGCAGGGAACATTCGTAATCGTGTACGGAATGCTTCTCCCATTGGTGACATACATAGAACAACATGCAAATTCGCACGAACACGTGCAATAAACATGGAATAAATATTGGATTTTGTAGGAGCCAGTTTCCGCCTCTGACAATCTATTCTGCATGCTGTGAAGATTGTCTCGAGATCTTCACCGCTATACAGATTCGGAACATCACCAGAATTTAGAATATTATTCACATCCTGCAATAAGATGTTCAGAATCATTGCAAAGGCATGAAATAAGGTTCACCTCGAGCTGTGCCTCTTTGATAATTTGTGTATCAGATAGAAGGAATACGGTGGGCTTCTCTTGAACTCCAGCAATCAGGAGACATTTCCTGAGATCATCCCTCCATGCATTCATATCATAGGATTTCGTGACCTCAATCTGAAACAGCTCATAATCGCAGATGAAAGCAGCTAATCTTGTTAGACTTTGTCTTCCACTTCCACCAACACCCAATAATAAACCATTACCTAATGGTTGACGTATAACGCGACATATTCGTGAGACATGATCAATTGCATCTGTAAACATCACCAATTTCATTCGATTCTTCTTCTCACTATTATATTCTTCTAGATAATCTTCCATAATCTGAGCTAGCTTATCCATATCAGTAATCTCATCGTATATCTTCGTATCAGCACCACTTCCGCCCAAATAATCGCCAAATACAATCCTTCCTTCAGCATTCGGGACGACCTCGTGCCACGCCTTCCCAAATTTCTCTCTCAACAATTTCGTCAATAAATTCGTGAGCCATTCATGATCCGTATTAGACACCATCCGATCAGCAAATACACGACGGTTCTCATGAGTCCACAATCGAAGTAGACCATCAACGCCGGCAATACGCGGGCTTGCATTCAATAAACCTTGAAAGACTTTTGAGAGATCTCGCAGATTGAACGTATAGTGAGATTTGGATGGTGTTGGTAGCAGCTCGGTCGCGATCGTTCTGTAAATATGAACGGTCGATTGAACGAGCGCCTCAGCACACAGCTGAATCTCGTCAGAGAACGATGAGAGGAAATCACGAACAATGGTTAAGAAGATTTGTTGTAAGCTGGCCGAGCTCAGATCGGTCTGATTAATCAGAGCGAAATGGCGTTTAAATCGTCCAGTAATTGGATTTCGACCACCACCTGGAGGTCCCATAGCTCCAACAAATATCAAATCTTGAACTTTGTTGAGTTGAAGAGATTTCAGATCATACCATCCACCATGATCCATCCATTGACGAAGCAGCTCGATCGGGGGCTGAGCAAAGTATTTCTCACGAGCTGGCATATTGAGATCATCAACGAACACGATATACGTCTTACCAATCGGGGGTCTAAATCATACAATCGTTAATGAAATTAATCAAATTCACATCAGAATCAAAAAATCGTGGTATAGCCTAAAATTCAAGAACTTTAAAGAAAGTGAAGATGTGTTGTACCCATAGACGCGCTGACGACGCTTCTCCATTTTCGAATCGAGAATATCTTGAACTTGATTACTGCTTGTAGCAGCAGAGAACATCATCGATATGGGCATATACTCCGAAGTCATCGTAGCCAGATATTGCGATATATTAACAGTCTTTCCCGTTCCAGTATTCCCAGTAAACAAGATATGTCTACCAGTACGAACATGTGAATCTAATAGATATGTGCATCGAACTGAATCAATCGTTGGAACGATCATCTCCTGAAATGGTGCTTTACTAGGCACAACATATTCGGGAACCGTTTTCATCCAAGAGACCCATTCATCACGATCTGGATCGAATAAGAAATCATGAACAAGACCGGATTCCGGAGGGATCCGCGAGAACTCATTCAGAACACAATGCGATCTCAACCATTGATCGAATCGCGGTCGACCTGATTCGTTTGTCGTTGCCCCAACCGACCAGATTAATGAGAACAGGAACATTGGACCAATCTGGGTCTCGAGAAGTGCTCTGGTCGCCCCGAGCTGATCCTCATCCGCATTGCCATGATCGGAATTCGCATCCCGACATTTCATGAAGAAACAGTCGAGCTTGGTGAGAGCAGATCGAATCAGGTTATTGTCGGCCGTGCTAACCGGCTCAATCAGATTACGTCTCAGAAAGGCAACAGCTGGATCGAAGAATTGCTCGAACAGCTGAGAGATGGCGGGACGTACCGGCCCGATCACGTTCGGGACCGTATCCAGCCATGATTGTAGAACTGGTCTCCATCCAATAGCTTCTGGATCCATATAGACCATACCACATCGTGATACTGTTGCTGGCGATGCTACAGAGAGATCTTCAACTTCAAACATCATCGTCATGGTTGCTGGGATCTGGATGATCTCTCCCGAGTTCAGACAGAGTTTCTTGTTGTCATCGAGGACCGTGTTCATATTCTCAATCCAGAGTGCATCAACAGGACCATCGAATACAATCCAATTGCGATCAAGTACCAAATCGCCTTCACAGCATTGCCGTATCAATAAGGGTAGAATCCCATCTGCCCATTCATGTGTTGCATCATCGAACTGTCCATATAATTGACCCATTTTGATGCTTTTCGGATTCAATGTGTGTGTTCGAACTTTCAGGAAATCGGTATCTCCATTATCAGCTAGACGTGTAAGAGCTCTCTGTAATACTTGCAGATTGCAGGTTTTACCACCACCTGTTGGACCAACAAGCATAAGACCATGTCGAACTTGAGCTGTCTCGAATAGCTGAATCGATTTAGCACAGAATGATTCAACCGGTTGAAGACGTTGCTCTAAGCATGATTCCACGATCGAATTCATCAATGCACCATGATCAATATTAGGTCTCGAGATTCCCGGGAATAAATCAGAGATGATACCCTCGAATAAAGGAAGATCATCAGCCAGAAATTTCGGGACGTTGACGTCACGAAGAGCACGAAGTAGGAGAACGTTTTCATCAAGATTGGGATCTTTACGTTTTAGAATCCCAGCTTGTGTAATGACAGTCTTAACAGCTCTCATACCATAATCATAATGATCTTGTGCTGATAGCTGCTCCGAACAGAGTTTAAACGTGGCCACCATCTTTAGAGATAGAGCTCGTGCATCAGTGAATCCGAACGAATACAGCATGATCTCACCAATCAGAGCATAATCTGGTACCATCATTGCTACAGGACGGAATAGGGCCGCCAGGTTATCAGGCAGTTCAGTACGACCAGCGTATCCCGGGTTCATCGTGATGAACGCACAGCACGACTAAATCATCAATCAGATTCTCCAATTTGTGATTTCGAGCGTGAAATGCTTTACAAATCGATGCAAAAATGATTGTCAAAATGAAGAAAAAATTGTAGTTACCGGTCGTAATCGTAGCTCTTGATCTTCAAATACGAAATGATCGACTTTGGCCCTGACTGCATTCCAGATGGTCTGAACCTGCTGGGCCACGACAGATAATACCTCAATATCGATACGATTGAATTCATCGAAACATGCCCAAGCACCGCTACTAGCCAGACCCTTGAAGAATTTCCCCATTGCAATATGATCTAATGAATCCGAACAATTGAATACAACACATTGGATGGCGACACATTTCGCCAGATCTTTGACCGTTTCTGTCTTTCCAGTTCCAGCTGGGCCAGCAGGTGCACCACCTAAATGCAATTGTAACGCAGTCATCAGTGTCATGTAACATCGTTCTGTCAATGGTGTTATCACTAAACGTAACGAATTCCCGAGATATTCATATGCATAGTCGAATCTGGCCTGAACCATCTGAACTGTGATCTGTTCTGTTCCAGATTCGACATAATATCGCATCTGGGAGATCCAGCCGAAATCATGAACGGATTGAACACGTTCATCAACCATTCGTGAGATAACATCACGGGCATGAACATCGAGAACAATAAGAGCTCCAACCGTCAGACGTTGTAATGATGTTAAATCACCACGAACGAGACTGACCATATCGACGAGCTGATCACGTTGAACTTGAAGATATTTCACCAGACCTTGATGTCCTTCTTCATGCAAAACATGTTCAACTTCTCGTGTCCAATGAACTTGCGATCCTGTTAGAACACATTGTGCTGGCCATACACGAACCCAATCAGGACGTGATCGTTGGGTATAATCACCGACAGATTCATTCAATACAGACTTGATCGATGCTCTCATCATATCTTCAACTTCACTCAGCCAGACTTCAACTGGTTTCTCACTCGGATCCACTTTCGTCTTGAAATCAACGCGCTCTTTCTCAGCTGAAAACATGGCTGTAATGCGACCATCTTTGTCGAACTCTAATCGAGTGATATTCTCGAAACATTTCTTCAGATGTGGCTGAACCGCTTGTGGATCTTTCGCTTGTGATAGAATCTGCAATAGTTCGTCGTTGGATAAGAAATAGAATCGAGCGAATGCTCCTCGTTTGGAATCCAGGTAATCACTGAGTCCTTTCTGAACGATTTCCAGCTGTTTGTTTCCTTCTTGAAATTGTGTCAATAAGGTTGGATCATCGCAGACTGTCAGCACGTCTGGATTGGCAGCGAATGTGGCCATTGTGTTACGCCAGACACGATTGACATTGCCGAATCGTTTCCCTTCCACAGGAAGCTGTTTCAAAATATCGGGAGAATCGAAGATTGGTCGTAGGTAGAGCCAGGCCACCTGAACCTGAAGTAGAACTTCCAGGACATCACTAACTAGACGTAATTTATGATCCCAATTGCTGATGCGTTCTTCGAATGGACCCTTGAAAGTAGAGAATTGCATCGCCTACAAGATTGTCAACAATTCGAAGTAAAGCCACATCGATATCATATGACGTATAGATAGATCAAATGACATTTAAAGTGATCAAACAAGGCAGATAATCGAGAAAAAGGATTCACCGTACCTGTGTCATAACATGGTGTTCATCGAGTAGAGCGAGAATCTGATCTGTTCCCTTTACAACATATGTGCCTGTATTCTTATATGGGACAATATGGAATTTAACTTCAGCCCATGTGTCATGCATCTTATTCAATGATTGTTCTATCATGAACTCTTTACCAGCGCGTTCTCCTTCCTTACTAATGATATCGAGACGTTCGTTGAGATGGAGCGTGTTCACAGCGATATCTAAAGTGAACAGATGATCGGGATAAACATCGAATCCAAGAGCTGCTGATAATGCATCCCAATGTCTTTGTCTCATACCAGGATTTCCTGTAGCACGTTTTCAGTAATAGATCATGATATCAGCAACATTCTACCTAAAGCTTCAATCAGAGGAAGAAGAGGTTCGAATTCTTTGATTCGCTTGAAGAAGTTGCCGGCGATGTTATTGAGTTCAGCGTTATCTTTGACCTGTGCTGCCTTGATCGCCTTCGATAGATCCTTCTGGTATTGATCGATATCGCGGGCGACTTCTTCAGGTTTCACTTTCAAGAACGAATCGGTTCTCCAGACGACAGATCGTTCTTTCCATGCATTGCATGCTGACCACATTAATGAATATGGAGCGAACTGTTTACTCAATTCACGAAGTCGGGAATAATCGGTGATATCGCGACCAAAATGAATTTCATCTTGGTTAAACTGTCGTGCTTTCTCCAAATAATCATTGATTTTCGCCTAGTAAAATATTGATAAAATTCAGATAATAGACAGATGCGGGTTTATACCTCGATATTCTTGGCTTTTTCAGCAATAAGGCGAATCTTACCAACATCGGTGTATTGACCGAAATTACGAACTTCATTCTCCAGATCGATCGTCTCAGCCTCAAATGCTTTCTGTTTCGCTGTGACATGATCCTCAAATATCGCTTTCTGTTCATCCAAATATTGATTGACATTCGCGACCTGGTCGTACACGCTTTTCGGTAAGGCGAACGTATTCCAGCGAGCAGCGAAATCATCTTTAGTAAATCGATATCCGAAATCGTCTAGTAGAGCGAATCGAGCTAGAGCATCATCAATAGCGGGACGTTTATCTGTGACCGCTTTCGGGACGGTTGAAAGATGTTCTCTCATCTCAACCAACGCCTCGATATTTTCAGGTGTTCGTTGCAATGTTAGACGAATTGCATTGAAATCTTGCTCAATCGCAACACATTGATCTCGCGTTAGACGACAATATGTCTCCAGTTCACAATTGGCAATCAATGTGTGCTTATCGCTCAATTCTCTCCGAATCAAATCACATGAAACTATTCCCAGAAATTCAGAACATTTGAAGATTCAATCGTCATGATCTTACTTAAACATAGCCCGAGATTAACTTGCTGTGGAATATTCCTTTCAATCTCCAAACGCAGCTCTTCGTGACGTTCCACTTCATGTCGTACTTGCTCCAATGTAAGCCCCGGCGTGGCAAAGAACTTGGATACGTATTCTTCAACATTCAAAGCTACATTGTGTAAGATGAGGGAAATATTGTTATCGAAAAATCTCTCACCAAGAAGGTCCCGATATTGTTCATAGGTCTGAACGAATTCACGAACAGGTTGTAGAGCTTTACTGACACAATTTGTAATCCGATCAGCTAATTGTTGAACCCAGGGGGTCTGTCTTGGCACAGATTGTAATTTTCCTTTATGCAGAGATCGGAATAGAGACTCCATAACAATTGGTTCAAGCTGTGGGATATCATGTAATAATGAAATACCACGATCAAACAGAGTTAATGGCAGGTCTTCGAGAGCAGATAATTTCGTCGATAATCCAAGCTTGCAATCGCGGAATGTGAGTTCAGCAGAGAAGAGAGGAAATCGGCCATGATTTGTGAATGTCTCAAAGAACTCGACATATTCGATGAGAGATCGTTCTATAAGAGATCTCAGCGTGTCTTCCATCATGAAATTAATAACAGTTAGAAGCTTTTTCAGTTTCGAGAATGAATACACTTCACGACTGCGTTCTTTCAAATAGAACCATCCTTTACCAACAGATTGTAATGAATCTTTAACTGTATTTTTCAAAGCAGTGATCCATGCTCCAGTTAACGTTGTATGAATTTGCGATAACGAGGAGACTTGAAGCTGTTCAAATTCATCGATAGCGATGGTCTTAGAGATATGAGTATTAAACATAGATAAGCTGAGAATATGAAGATTCTCCATCTGTACAGATGCCATAGCGTTAATTACTTCATTCTTAATCAGCAAAGAATGGAATGAAAAATCGTTGAATCTTGAGGTGTAATCGTATCTCGGTATAGCAACAACACCTGTTCTTGGAGCTTTTCTCGCCTTGGCTGGCTGCCAGCATAACGTTCTTCGAAGTGATTCCTGACCAGGATTTGTTAAATTCTGATCGAATATGATCTTGTTCATTGTACGAGCAAAATCGATATTGATTTCACCAACGAGCGAAGTCGTATCTAATGCATTCTGCTTTAAAGCGCTCGTATTCAGAGCCGATGTCAGAATACGATTTGCTTGTTCGGGATCAATTGGTTGCATATCGTCGATTGGCATCGAGTCGATATACAGATTATATCGTGCCTGGCCTTCAAACATCTTCCTCATTCGATGGGCTGAGACGACCCGTTCCACGAAAAATTCAGGATCTTCAACAGAAAAGTAGACGAATAATCGGTGTAGTTCATGAGCTGCTGATTCACCTTTGAATTCCACTTGATATCGATCATGACCAGAATATGACAAAATCACACATGGCTCAAACTTCCCAAGACCAGATTCTGAATTCAGTTTCAATGCTAATCCAGAGAGAGGAACACCCAGCATCCATTCTTCTGGCGTTCTCGTCTCATAATCAGTATCGTCGAATAATTCTAACGGCAGAAACGCCTTTCGATTACTCCATTGATCAACATTAAGTCGGCGTTTACGATAATCAATGCCATGATCAGATAATAGCTCATTGATATTCGTATTCTGATATTGGACTTTACGCCGATGTATTTCAATGCGTCTTGGAGCCTGGCCTGGCTCACGCCTATATGGGATATTCACACGTGGTACTGGCCCTTCGCCATGATTGGCCGCGTTCGCTACTGGAGAATGTCCTAATGGAATCGCAGATCGGAATAGTTTGGCGGTCGGTGATGCAGCCAGTCGTCGGCTGATGGCGATTGGTGATAATCGCCCAGATGGCGGCACAATCTCAATAGCGGCACCGCCTTCGGAAGCATTGATCGCTTCGGAATAGATGCCGCGCTGGCGCAGGGCCAGCGGGTTCTGGGCCATGATGCCCGGCGCCCTATTTTAATGCTGAAATGACCTGCGCTTCGGGGAGAGCAGTACGACGCTGATCATGACCATCACGCTGCTCGTTACAGGCCATGATCCATTGACGAAGATGATGGATGCACGCTAGGCCGATTATGAAACAATATAAGCAAGTGTTCATTCATTCAACAATGTTTGCCCATCAAACCAATGCTGGGCCATGATCTATAAATCTCCATAACAATCGCTAACGTTAGATGATGACAGTCATCATATGAAAATACGATGAATCCGCCAGCACAGTTTAGACTATCACCTTGCTCTGTCAATCGTTGAACGACTCGGGCTTACCGGTAGATAGTACCTGACAGCACTGGGGGCAGTGGCAAAGTTTTCAAAGTTTTGCAAAACTTTGCCACTGCCCCCAGTATATTGGCAAGGTTTAGGCAAGGTTTAGAGGTGGGTGCGTATGGGTGCGAGGTTTAGGCAAGGTTTAGACGGCGGGCACTCTCAATACCAGATTCCGATGACAGAAATAAAATTGAAAATATATGAGAACACAGATGACGATTAACTGGGATGGCGAACTCGTACTGTTCTTTAAACTGATTTCTGACAGAGCAGATGAAAAATGGATTGGTTGTCTTTAACATATGAGGAAATACAAGAATTGACACAGTATGACTTTTATAATAGATGATCGGCTGTTCCTATCACTCGGATACATCAGAAAAGGCGGTTTGTTTTTGATATTGAGTATATGGATGCCACTATTATAGTACTAAATATTTAATTAATAATATAACACAAATCCAAGGACACAGTCTCAGCACTGCGATACGGCATTATATGTAAAGCGAAGGAACCCGCCAACTCCTTCCAAAAATACATTAGGGGGTATCAAGTTGGCTTCTCGCAAAAAAATTAAAGCGCTTTAATTTTTTTAAAGCACCTTGGCAGGTGCTTTAAAAATCTGCTTTNNGCAAGTTTGATACCCCCTATTATCAATTAAAATTGAATTTTGAATTTGATTGTTAGGACTTATAATAACTCATAATTGCGGAAAATGACAATAAACCATCGGCGTCAAAAAGGGTCAAAAGCGTCGTGATTTCACTCCATACATGTTTATGTCGGAAATCATGACGCAAATTTCTCTCTTTAGAAACGAAATTTAGCGTTTTTTGCGGAAAAAACGCAGTTCTCGGTTGAGTGCGATTCTTTCGACGCTGATCCTGAAGTAATTACTATTCGTCTATGCATCTGTGCTAACGAATCTTGTAATTGCTTAACTTCCTGTAGAAGCTTATCTAGCGGAATCCTCTCATACTGAAGTGTATCATTTCTTACTCTGGCAAATACACTATCTAATGGGCTGTCCGGCCGGCGTTGTCCAGTAAATACTGTCACTGGGGCCTTTCCTCCTAGTCTGGCCTGAAAACGATGATTAAACGTATGCTCAATGTTCTTATTAAGCCAAGGCCAATCAGCCTTCTCCCAGTGTAACACAGATATCAAAGCGCGAACTAGCGCTAGATAATGCCTATTGATAATTTCAATGGAACCATTGCTATAGTGACCATATGCCACTGTAAAATGATACTTGCAATTGATGTTAAACGGAAGTGTAAACTCTTCCATTACAGCTGACATAAAGCATGATGCCATATCTGTTACTATAATGTCTGGAGTGCGTGAACTAGCTCTCCAATCCATCAAAGCATCA
>RBZT01000146.1:0-122634 GCA_003693705.1 Polymyxa betae
GCACATGATAACGAAAGTTATCAAGTTGAAAACCTCAAGGAATGTCGTTTAAATGCAGACACAAACCAACCAAAAGTATTAGTAGAATGGAGAGGTTTTTCATCTGAAGAAGACTCGTGGGAGCCACTGAAGACACTATATGAAGATATTCCTGTGAGAGTAGAAAAGTATGTACAAAAATTAAAGTCAGAAGGCCATAAATTGGCTGATGAAGCATCTGGATTTTTGAAATCCAATTGAAAGTCAATAAATATATTCATGCTTTTATCCCAATGGATTTTAATGCGAATTATTTATTTAGAATGAGTAAAGAATGGATAGAATAATGAGGTCCAGAAAAGTTGAAGATAGATGAACTAATCTCAGAAGAACCTTTTTACATGAAGAATATAGAAAGAAGATGATGGCTAGCCGAAGACAGAAGACAGATGGATGTAGACAGACGATCAGATGGATGTAGACAGACGATCAGATGACTGTAGACAGATGATCAGATGATGATAGACAAATGATTAATTAGATGACAGAAGACATATGACAAAAAATTGAAATCAAATGACTGACGATAGAGATACTTTTTGACCAAACCCTAAAACCCTACAACCCTGACAGTGATATACAGGTTTTCGAGACTAGACCAGGCCTCCTTAATTTTGGTATTTACCAAATTTAATAAAAATAAGCTAATTTTGGTACATTTATGGACCTTATTTTGTTTAATTTTGGCATTTCTGTAATGATCAAGGTTGTGCTATCTAAGCAACACGAAAAAGCCGAAATCCGTTTATTTCAGTTGTTAGAGCTGATCAAACTGTTTAGCCTTCAAAACGCCTTCTAGTGAGATGTCTGATAATGACTCTCGATTCTCATTCTTCTCCCATCCCAAGACGGAAAAGTCGGATTCGACAGAAGAAGTATTCGGAAATACTGTAAACAAGGCCCCGGCAAACGACCGAAGTGTCGAGAATCGTCCATCAAGAGCGTTAATATTCCAGTGTTTCTCGAACGAATCACCGTCGCCACACTGCTGAATTGCCTGTTGAAATGCAGTGTCATTTTCGTAAGCCTTAAACAATTCCGTTTGCTCAGAGGTGATTCGATGTAAAACCGTCGCGAAGCGTTCTCGGTATCTCACAAGCAGCGGACCGAAATCTCTGCCCCGTAACTTGGACAGGAAACTTGGAAACAGCGAAGGGAAATCATCTTCGATCGGGCGATTTCCTGCGTCCCGCATCGTACAAATACGACTGACGCCATCTACGAACCCAGCGATTAGTTGTCCAACCTCTCTTTTCACCAACAGCTGGTTGTCTTCAGACAAAGTTTCGACTATGTCATGAATCCACAGTCCTTGGTCATCCAAGAAGCCGGTGATAGATTCATATGATATTGTCCAATCTCCAAAGACTCGTTATCAAGCTTTGTTTCCAACTGCTCATGCGTCAATGGACCTTCCACTTCAGTCATCCTCTTTATGCGGTCAAGCATGCTGCAAATTTCCATTCTCTGCTGGGTCATCAACAGACTGAATTTTGCCTCGATCTGAAGCTTGAATTCGAAGAATTGCTACACCAGTTCGCTCTGGGCATAGAACCGTGATCTTCCGACTTCGGATTCCGATGTCTCGGGGGCATCTCCTTATTTGATAATTACACAGTAATAAAATGACAGACGGCATGGATCTAAGCTAGCGTCACTTAGAGGGTGGTTCAAGTAAAAAAAGTTAGTGTTTTCAGTCTCAGTGTTTTTGATCAGACGACTGCACGCAATCGGTATAATCGTTATACCGACAAAAGATCAGAATATTGGAAACACTAAGAATCTTCAGTCACACTCGGCCGCTGAGATACCGACGATATTCGCTGATTAAACCGACCCTTTATTTACAATTTCTTGTGTTTGCAATTGAATATGGAGTCCTTCAACGATGCCGAGGATCGCGTGATATTGGCTGCTGCACAAACATTGTTCGAGATGATAGTAGCTGTAGCCGGTGATGATGGAAGACGCCATCGACGTCCTAGACAGATTGAAAAGGCAACCGTTCGCAACAACACTTGGGAAAATGTCGAAGCAGGGCCCAACGACGGATGGTATCGCGCGAATCTACAGGTGAATCGGGCGACGTTCAACCAAATTGTGGAAATGATCGAAGATTACGCCATTAGCGCTGAAATCCAAATGCCTGCTGCTAACGCTTACGTTGATCTACGAAAGCAAGTTGCAATGACGCTGAAGTATCTTGCTCAAGAATCAGGATTTCAAGACACGGCAACAATCTTTGGGGTTGTAAGTAAAGCAACGACGATAAGGGCGATCAATAGAATTTTAGACATTTTGTATACTCTATCTCCTTCGGTCATCAGGTATAGGTTTAATTCCGAGTTTTAATCGTCTTTGAATAAAATCCATAGTTTTCCTAAAACCGAAGAAAAATGGAAAGAGATAATGGAAGGATTCTACCAAACGGAGAATTACCCTGGAGTCGTTGGGGTGGTTGATGGCTCTCTTTTTGCAATTGAAAGGCCAACTGATTACGAAGGGTGCGTACTTTATTCGATGTTAAACACAAATCGTTCTTATGATCTTTTTCAGGTGGATATGCAGGAAAGGGTTTGCTGCAGTTAATATGCAAGCGACGGTAGATCATAATGCCAAATTTATGGAATACTCTCTGCGACCAGGTTCGTCCAGTGACAAAAATCTCTGGTCGAAGTCCAGTCTAGGAAAGAATATCCAATCGATTCTTCCGCCTACAACGCATCTATTAGGAGATGCCGGATACACGATTTCGGAATATTTGATGATTCCGTATCCCATCACCAACGACATGTCGGAGTCCGACAGACAGTACAATAGCTACCACTCAAGAACTCGCATTACTGTAGAGCGAGCATTCGGATTGTTGAAAGGTAGATGGCGCATTTTGAAAAAGAAACCAGTGAGTCAGCCACGCTAAGCTTATTATATCTTCATGCATGAAGCTACCATTGTGCCGGAATATGGTCATGGTATGCACTGAATAGTCCCTCACTCCATTGCTGAAATGCACTAGCTCGAAGACACCATACAAAAGCACGAAAAATAATCAAAGTTGTTTAAACGGATCTTTGCAGAGAAACTAGTTTTTACGAGAGTGTTTGGCTCGAAAAACTGTAAAACGACGGTTTTGGCCTTGGTCGTTGCCAAGCGCACTCTAACATTCAAAAAAACTTCTTAAATAAAAAAGATTGTGAAGGCCGGTATTTGAAACCAAATGAAGACTTTGTGGATAGATGACATAGCACGATACTTTATGAATTACTGGAAAAAAATTATAGAGGACGTATAGGTAACCCAAGGGCCAACGACTTCAAGGATTTTTTGATGATCTGTATAAAGCCTGATAAGCAGCTGCAGTAAATAAATATGCTGGTCCTGTCTTAGCCAATGCTGGTAAAATGCCTTTATAAAGACCTTGTAATCCCTCACGCTGAACTATAGTATTGGCAATATGTGACATAGAGCGTAATGGTTGCTTTTGTAATAATCCTATCTGCATACATCGTGATATAGTACGAGCTGGATATGTTGCTATCAAACTTGTCATAAAACTTAATAATCCACCTAATTCGGGTCGAAATATTTGTGTCAGATGTGGCTCAGTCAATAAATGCATTGATATAAATGTTGTAGCGCCCTAAAACCAATACAGTAAGTAGCATGGGATGGCATGCAATATGGGACATACGAGGACATGGGGCAGTACACCCCGGGACAGGCCCGGTATAAGTCCATGGATCCGGACAGAGTTCCATAGGTAGCGAGAGATGCCGCCGGGCGCCGTACTGGCCGCCATCTGGGTCTGAGCAACATCTAACGGATAGGTAATGAGTGTTGCGAGTCCGGTGGCCATGATTAGAGAGGAATACTGTCCCTGAGTGAGATGGTCATGATTACAGGTTATGAACTGGATATATGCATAAGGTAATAAGCGAGCTGTTAAGACAGATAATAAGAGCGGTATTACAGATCATTTGTTATATACACATGACATACCTAGATTAGCTGAATGTCCTTTATATAACTGTTTAGTTATATTATGAGAGTTTCCATTAACCTGCTGTCTAATCTGTAATGTCTCTATAGGTCCAATTACAGTACGTCCAATAGCAGTAGCAATGAATGCAGGTATTAGATTTGGATATTGACAGTGACGATCTTGATTTCGACATGTAAATAATAGACCAATTGATTCAAATCCAGGTAATAATGATACAGCCCAATACATATCAGATGTATGGTCAGCATGTACAGATACTTTTCTATGTCCATCATCTATATAATATGCAGTACCATATCGAAATTGGGCCAGTAGCCAATCTAGAATAGGTACAGAATGATTATGATGTGTGGACTTAGTCTCTGGCCTGATTTTCAACTCAATACATGTTGTGAATAATGGCTGACCATTGCGACATATTTGTACCAACTGCTGATTCATACCCAAATAGAACATTAAATAACGATCATGAACTGAGACATGATCATTACGAACTCGATCTATATTGATATTGGCCTGTGCTTCCATACTCTCAATATATTCGTTAGCCATTAATTCCTCATCTCGACTACGACAATATGCAATAAGATTCTGTATGAAGGCCAGATTCAGCTGTTCATGCCCTAATAAGATATCACTCTCATCTAATAATGGAGAGATGCCCATCTTCAATATAGTAGATATAACAGCTTGAGCTCGTGATAGATCATCATTGAAATGATTAGGTTTAGATACAGGTAGACTAGATGAAGAAATACATTTCAATAACATGAGATATAAACGACCATCTTGCAGGTCTGTACTGAAATTTGTCATTCGAACTGATGTCGCTGACAATCTATCATTAACCCAGTTAATAACCAACTGCTTATGTTCATCTAATGATTGCTTCTGTCTTGGAGATCGGTTTAATCCAGTACGTATTCGTAATTGTCGATCTAGAAGTTGCCATAGTAGACCTAGAACTAGACTGACATGATGTCTGGCATCAATTAGATCCTTATCTCCAATATTGACCACAACTAATCCCATATTGACAGCTGCATCAATATATAAACGCTGATTGGCCTGCATTTCGAATGTGTTCAATGGCCTTCCTTTCATCTTTGTACTGATAATCTTATGTAATGGAATACTATCAGGTGCAATTGATCTAATAAATGCACAGTGAAGAACACCATCACATACTTTATCCAGTAGATCAATATCATCAATGCGAATAGGTAATAAATCAGCAACTAGGTCATCATGTGCTAACTCATGGTTCAAATGTCGTGCTAGACCTTTAATCTCAGCAGAGACCAGATCCTGTTTCTGGGGTTTATCAGACTTTGGAGAACCAGAGACTAGTTTCTGTTCTAACTCGGTAATTAGACCGACATGGTCAGATAACGACATCTCTCTATCACCAAGATATCACAGCACGAGTCGTTGTGAAAGACCGATATTTTGTAAGTACCTATTGTATATGATATCTACTGAAATCATAGATGGATACCATGAATACATAAATAGATATATTGATTAGATAATAGATCAATACCTACATAACAATTAGCTGTAATATATAATATAATAGATCAGATAACCTATTAGGAATATGCTCATGAAATAGAGGTATGTGCTTATCATTAGATCCAATAGCTAATATTGGATATCGTTCATGGAATGTGAGACAGTTGACATTGGCAATACGTTGACCCAAAAATCCATCATAATGTCGTATGGTGTTCAATACTGTACCGCTCAATGTTCCAATCTAAGACAAATTAATTTCCTGAATATAACTTCAATATAGATTACAACATTGATGGATTGCTTCACAGATGCGCCTGCATACAGATTTCCACATTCACTGATAGCGAATGTTCTCCATCGATCCGATTTCGAGCCAGATTTTGAGCCCTAAACACAATCAATGATTGTGATGGAGATAAACGATAGAACCTGAAATGAATGCAAGATTTTGGTTGGTATACGGAGATCTGAGATATGAATAAAACCTCGATCTGAGCATGATACTAATAATGGAGATGATGTATGATGTTGACTATATACGCCAATAATATCATCATCATGAACACATAGTGACTGAATCTGTTCATTTGCAATTAGATTCCGAGCAACAGTACCAATATCGGTCAAGAATTACGGCATGCTGGCCCAGGCGAACATCATTGAGCTGAACGTGACGGTCATCATGTGCCGTAAAGACGATATTATCACCATCCGAGCACAAAGATCGAATCCCGTCTCCGATCATCTCACAGAAGCAAAGCTCATGGTTTAGATCCCAAACCTAAGTGGATCAGTATTATGAGCGCTGCAATCTTGTTCATTGGCATACGGTTATGATACCTTAATCGGACTGGATCTGGACCCAGATATCAGTCTCAACTGATTGTGTTGCCACTCGGTAAATAGATAATCATGATGAGAAGCATTCATTGTCGGATACGCGACAAAGGCCGATCGCATCATGATATCGTCTGGTGCCATACTGGACCAAATTCGAATAGAACCTGAGACCTAAATTAGAGCAAGCAGTAGAGTTTGAATTGGATCAATACCATCATTAGATGCTGCTGATATCAGCGAACTGTGCCTTGGATTAATCAACACCAATGAAGTGATCTCTGATTCTGAGAAACAATCAGCATAAAGAAAGAAAGCGAGGTAGAGAGAGACCAGACCTGGTTCGTTGCCATTATTAAAGATAGGACCGGTGTGCATAGAGTTGTAATTAAAAAGACAAATACGACTGGAATCGGTTGCAAACAGGACAGGTTCGTACGGATGCAGTTTCATGTTGGTCGTCGTATCGAACGGAGATGTCAACAAAGCAATCTGTGTCAGGTTCAATCAGGAATATAATTCCAGCAGCAGAAATTTGGGGCCCGAACGCAATGGTTCAAATCACCAGCTTTATCGATTTTTAATGCTTCGTTATCGATTCGATCATACCGATGTTGACGGGCGAAACGACTGCACTGGGATAGATCACCTGCGATATGAAACTTTTGATGTTTGATGCAATAGCTCGGTAACAATTAGATACATGATAGATACGACATCTCATCATCAGCACCATACAAACGAGATCGTTGATCTGAAGATCGACGAATCAAGTCAGAAGAAAACTATCGAATTAAGCTTAGCTGTTAATGAGAAAGCATAAAGAAATCAGATTCGGTATACCTGGAATAATGAGGACTGAAACAGATCTGCACTGGGTTCATGATACGACCAGGTCTCATTTTTCTGTATTTGATATGAGCAGAATCCGGCAAACAATAATATTGAAATGGTGTTACGTCATTTGATCTGCCTGATACAACTTGACATAATCTTAACACAAACCTGTCATCAAATAGTGGTTAACAGGAATTCAATTCCTACCTTTGAGCTAATTGTGATACAGCAGAAGCAGGATCCTGACATGCGCATTTCAAAACGTTCATTAGAAATATTCGTTCCACTGTAGAATGAGTTAAACACACACAGGTCAATAATCGCAAGTGATTGCAAGTTGTACTTTGAAGTTCGTCGTCAGTGTCATCTTGTTCCTGGGACTTCATGAAGGCATCCTGGTAACGGGAAGAAGGATCAGTACGGCAGAGAAATATGATCCCAATACCCATTACAAGCTGATCTTGGATGAGAGCAGCGATGCAATGTATAAGCTGCACTCGCACTAGAACACAGATATCTTTAACTAATACAGAGAGTTTCTTCACCATTTCAATATTCACAGATATCAACTATATTCAGAATAAGCCTAACAGGCAAATCTGATCTCAACCAATCATCAAACATCAACTTGTAACGATTTGTGAAAAATCAAAGCTGAAAATAGGAAAGAGATGAAATACGAAAGAGCAGTACGTGGCGATCAGAGATAGGATTGGGATCATGTCTTGATAGAAACATAGTAATAGCATAAAGAGCTGAAGCTCGGGTCTAACACAATATGTAAGTGTCACTTATTGATATAGTTAAGAGAGACATTAAATGGATATTTACCAATGGAAGTTGATCATTTAGTGCAATATCTATCACCATATGAACAGCAGTCATACCATAGAGTTCATTAAAGATAAGGCCTAACTGCCTTCCATTACTATTAGATCTCCATACATTGCCCAGACACATCAATGCCATATGTCGAGCTAATGGACTCTCTGATTCGGATCCCGACAACTTATTCAGTAATAATCCGAACCCATTCGCCGATAGAATTGCCATCTGGCCTAAAATAATTCGCTCGTTAATCAGTGCTTGACAACTTGAGACAATCGCATCTGACCCGGATGATAATTATCAGCAATAGCAGCCAGAACGAACAGAGCCAACGATCTTTGTAATGGTGATGATGATTGTGATGATGCTGCAGATATGAAATATAAATGATATTGATCCTTCACCAGCTCACGTTGACACGACTAATAGAAAAACAGCAATCAGCTTCACAATATTTGCCAGAGGTTGATCAGCGAAATTGACAGCGGAACACGAAATATGGAAATAGTTACCTGATCCAGGGCGATAATCTTGGCCCAAATAAAAACCAAGACGTTCCTTAACTCATGTGTTGGACTCTGTAATAACTTAAGTATGTATGGAAATATGCCAACAGAGAGAGCCTATAACATGATTAGAAAGAGATATGAATAATACGAAGAGAATATGAGACCTGATTAACAGCCCATGGTCCCATATCAATAAATTTAGCCAATAACTGCAGAGCTCGTAATCGATGCGTCTGACTCAATAGTACCTAGAACTCACTATATCATTACATCGCTCAAAGCTGTCCTATGGTCCATTCCAGACCTGCAGTACGACCGGTAATTGCAATGGCCGTTTCGATTCGGATCCGAGATCAAGCCAGATTTCGAACGCTGCCAATTGATCGGTAAAGAACGAACTGGACTAAATCGGATATTAAGAGCGTTATTGCAGCGAGAAGTGGAACCAAATTAGACCTGAAACGTGAATTGTTCGGGATCTTGAAGGTATCGACGTGTTTGTATACAGGCCCAATCAGCAATAAGATCCCATTGTTGCCACATACAATGTTGTGATGTCTCAGGTAGAGATGGTTGAGATATGGGATGACAGCCGAACTCTTGCATTAAACGACAAGCTAACAGATAATTACGGAACTGAGACGCCACTAAAAGATCTTGACGAAATAATCGTTGAAATAAAGCGCAAGGTAATGATGACCAGGCGATGGCTGCTCAAATTACAATCAGAGCCACAAACGACGTTAAACAGCAGTGTACGAACTATCAGTGACGGCTGTAAAAATCCAGTTTAATTCGCCAATTGGAGTTTTACGATCGTTCGGTTGTCCAGGAATTTGATCAATCTGCGAATATTTAAGTAAGTAGAATGACTACCAAGAAAGCTTTACAACGCATACTTGCTCAAAAGTGATTTGACGTAAGAACGGTGGTGTAGTGAAGAGAAACCATCGTAATGCCATCTGTATCTATAGACAGTCGATAATAAATGTGATTGCAAAGTCATAAGCACAGAAGAAAGAAACAAAATAACGATGTCAAACGAAGGAAACACAATTATGGAATGACGAATACAGGCGTAGTAAGACATGAAGTGAAGACATCAGCAACACCAAGATCCGGATTCATAGGGATGTATTCCCCAGCTGAACCTATCATAAACATCTGTAACAGGTAGAAATAATTAATCAGTATGATTACAAGCTGCTAAAATAATGGTGTCATTCTGTAATGAAGATTCGGTCTCAGCTCGTTGATGTTCATAAGAAGCGAATGCAGCCGGTATCATACCAGCATTATTGCAATCAAATACGTAGATAGTAGGAGATTGTAACCATGATACAAGTTCGTATACAGAGAGAGGAACGTATTGTGTGTAGTTCTTGTTAAATAGCCAGATTTCACCATTATCAGTAGGACGAGGGACCCCATGACCATTATAATGGAACAGAATACGTTCACCTTTCGATGAACGACGTAATGAGATACAGAGCTTCCGTATATCATCGACTGTCTGATCTAAACTGGTTACATAACGAGCTCGTGGCTGCCATCTTTCATATTGCTGTTGTAATCTGAGGCCAATCTGCACGAAATTTCAATGAACCAGCATTTGATTTTTAAAGTTATAAAAAATATATATATTTGTAGCCGACAAAGTTGGCAGTATCAATGTTCTAAATATAAAATCAAAGGAAAGAAGACAAGTGAATTATGAACCGTTGCAAGAGCCTTAGTAGCAGGTAATGATTTCGGGTCAATCCAGCATTGAAGTGTAGCAGTTGGATGTGATCGAAATTGATCAGGTGGATCTACTCCTATATTTAAACACATAATCAGCGCTACACTAACAGTTCTCATCTGCATAGCCGTTCTTCATTAATGCCAATCTAAATTTCAGAAAGTCAACGTACGCGCCCTTTCATTCTCCAATCGATAACCGAGCTCTGATCAAATTCATATAGGCCAGCAGCGAATAGATCATGATTGGCAGTGAAGGCAATGGCTTGACTGCCATCCTGGGTCATTGCCCTGATATAGTCGGAAATCACAGCACTATTAATCCCGCATCAACACTACGTACAATGATAAACATCCTCCCGCCCTTCCTTACCTATACGATTTAGATTGCAAATTCAGCTTTACAATGTTCTGAAGTTTTTTAGTCGTTCTTACAAGCTCAGAACCTCATATTTTCTTTTGGAATCATCGCCCCCACATACAAGTTTAAAAGTAATAAGCTTTGAAAGTGAGTGATAATATTTTTTAGATTGTTGACATTCGACACAGCTATAATGAGTGTGTATTGTATACTGTGTAATATTTGGGACAGGATGATCGAAAACTCAGATAGGCCTTATACAAGTCCATAATGATTGATTGAAGGACGAGGTATTGGATCTTACTCATTCCTATACTGAAAGTCAATGACCTATTTATCAATGTGTAACATTATATCTGTACATACTGTAGTATTGCTCTAATAATGTTCAGCATTTTACTGTGAATATTTGACAGGACCACGGCATACACATATGATAGATATATTAATGGGGTCTGAGATTATTATTGATATACGACATCTATCCAGTCCTTGTTGTCTTCTATCAGCATTCCTAACACATACTATCAAGAACGATCTTAACCCAGATCTTTATCAACTTGTTTGGCAGCGTAATCATGCTGTTGTCCCTCTCCATTGCCAAACTCAGATCCTCGATGACCGGGCCATTCTTCGACCTAAACGTAATAAATTGTCAAGCATCCAGTATTAACATTATTCAGTGGCTAATAGCTGTAACTTCAATTCGATTACGTCAGTGCCGGTTTGCTTTGCAATGTCAGGGGAAGAAAATCGAAACCGTTTACAGCACAAGGCAAACGTTCTGGTAAAATAATACGAACCATCAACACCTGTTTCTATGAATTAATGTGAATATTAGGGATATTCTTTTATCCAATGATATTGCCTATCAGATAATCGAGGGTGATGTTCAGATTGCTGATGTTAGAATTGATGGTGGAACACATATTTCTGATCCCTATCTTCTAATGCATACCACTCTGGTCTAAATATTGCTCATCAATGAACAATATATCTATTAATCGTTTGTTTTCAGGAAGCGATTGGATTGGGCATGATATCAAGCATTAAGCTTCATGTCAACTTCGTGCCGTCCACCTTATCTGTGGGAATTTGCTGCAACTGGTTATGTTCTGGCTTTAGCTTCGTTTAGGAGCAATATCTACAAGATACGTACAGAAAGGCAGCAGAATGGCGATTCAAATTGAAACCATTGGAAGTTCCCACTAACTTACGCCCCGCTGTGCTTGAAGACTCTGACAGCGAAGATGATCTTGATCCATCTGGTAGCTCAGATTTACTAATTATTTCGTCTATTCATGGCATACTCAATGTTGCTTCTTGGTTGCAGATTTCATCAATTTCAGAAATTTTGTGGATTTAAAATCTGGGAAAATCGACCGGTTGTTATGGTAATCGACTTTCTCAAGACTACATGGTTGCTGAAATTTCCGTGTAGTGAGCTTCGCAAGGAATTGCTTCTCGCGAAATTCCGCGACGTTTTAAAGACTCTGACGTTTGTCGTTCGTAATATTGTCAAGGACCCGAGTGAGATTAAATTTCGTGTGCTTAAGACAACAAATCCAACTCTAACCGAAAACGTGAAATTTATGCTGGTTTCATGTATATGGTTGTGGTTACATAGTTTTACAGTTGTTTCAATACGAGGAAGTTGTCGAAATACTTTCCACATTGGGATTCATTCACAGAGATGAATGTTATGAAATGGGAGAACAAATAGAGACTCCACTTCTAGAACGTACGCTGCTTTTGTTGCAAAGGTATTGTTTTGGGTTCGTCGTATGTCTTCACACGGAACTCATGTTTGTTTGTAGGCAGTATAATCGCTCCCAAAAGACGATCTCGTCCTTGCAGAGAATGGTATCAATTTTGTTTTCATTTATATCGTTGCCTAAGCGATACAGGTTGAAGCCGTTGCCAAACGAGAAGCGAATGATGAATCCCAGCAATTATCTGGCCCTGTTGAAAGGAATCTGACGATTTTCGATGAATCTCTTGGGGTCCCTCAAAATCGTAGGCCATCCCGGGATTCTGCAATTTTTAAGTCCCTAATTCGACGTTGCAGCACAATTAGTGGATGGTGGTTCTGATGATTATGTCGATGGTGATCTGGAAATACTGTCAGCGGCAGCTCGAGATCTTCATCGCCGAGTTAAATATGCAGAAGTGCTCGTCCCGCAATCATTTGTGAAGCAGCAGCTGCAGGCTACAAGTACCTATCTTAAACCTACAGTACTGCTACATATTTCCTGCATGTTTAATTTAATTTATGTTGCGATTTTAGCATGCAAAGATTCGTGTTCGGATTCAACGGCACATTATAGTGCAAGCAAACTTTTCAGCTCAAGAGAAGCTGCGTGATGTTTCAGATGTTGTTCGTAGCGTGCTAAAAGACCCTCAACGACGATTCCACTTTGTTCTCCCTCCTGCTACTGTTTTTAATGATGTAAAAGATATCAGAGCCGTTGTGTTGTCTGTATAATGCGTTTTAGGGTGCATTAGATCAAACTCTGTTGGATTTGAAGATGGCACCAAGTGCATTGATGTATGCTGAGTTTAGTGAAAGTATTCCACTAAATGAGCTCATGACTGACGAGGCACTAAGCAGCGCCAAAAAGCTAGAGTTCCAGGAATGCTCTCAGTCTGTATCAGAAAATGCAAGCAACAACATGATTACGGAGGTTCGACAGATGCCGGCCCGATCATCGAGAAGCGGTGGTGGAAGAGTACCTGCCTGGTTTAAACAATAAAACACTTTGATGAATGGGATGAAGGTGCTACTGGTTGCTGCCATTGTCCATGTTGATAATTAATTACACGGAGAGGTAACGCGCTTAGGAATAGGTTGCGCCAAATATGTTACCTGAAGGTCTAATGGAGGGGTAGACTTGGGCCCATCCTTTCTATTTATTATCCATTTCATATATCTCATCTGCTAAGCTACTTTACATCACATGACTGATAGTCAGCATTTTGAATATCGCATTGTCAGCAATATGTCAACGAATAGCGTGTATTGAATGGCTGAGTGAAGTATTTAGGTGGTGCTGGGAGGCGGTGGTGTTGGTAAATCAGCACTCACTATCCGCCTGGTTACTGATAATTTTTTGGATGAATATGATCCCACTATTGGTAATTTTATTCTAATTCTTATTTTGTTCAAGAAATGAATATGATATGTTAGAGGACAGTTATCGGAAACAGGTTATGGTTGACGATGAAACTGCTCTATTAGACATTCTGGATACAGCGGGACAGGAGGAATTTGCATCGATGCAAGATCAATGGATCAGAGATGGAAAAGGCTTCCTCCTAGTTTACAACATTACTGAAAGGTATCCGATTAAAAGTCTTCAATGCAATGTTCAAACAATTTCTAGAAACACATTTGCAGAAATTCCTTCTCTATATGACAAAATCCTTCGAGCGAAGGATCAAGAAAGAGTGCCTATCGTTCTCATAGGCAATAAATCAGATCTAGTTGATGACAGACAAGTAGCAACATCCGAGGGCGAAGAATTAGGTCAATTGTATTATCTGGATTTAGTTTTTGCTGAGTGCTGATTATCTGTAAATTGCAGCCGGTCAATGGAAATGCCCATTCTTTGAGACAAGTGCTAAAATGAAAATCAATAACGAGGAATGTTTCTTTCAAGTTGTGCGAGAAATTCGTAAAATGGAGAAGAAACCACAGGCTGGATCCGGCCATCGGAAGAAAGTCTGCACCATTCTATAGATCTTTATCGAATCGAATGAACCCATCTATGAACAGATACATCGTAATAATAATCTCCATGTATTCCCTTATTTCCTTCCCATGGGTTTCTGTAGCATATTGAAAAGACAGAATGTGGTCTTGCTTGTATCACAGCACAAATCAGGAACGTTCGTAGTTTAGTGACCCTTTTTAGATTTTTCTGGAAGTATCAATGGATGCCATTGCATGAGCCAGGTCATCACCCACATAAGCCACATACAGAATGTTGCCGTCGTGATTAACGTGATTGATAAACTGTAATCAGAAGAATGTCAGAGTCGAGTGAGGAGTTAATGAAACCCAGGATTAGTCGACCTTAACTGATTATGTTTGCCTTTAAAGCGGAGAGCAGCACTGATTAGACATGTGATGAAGCCCAGAAGGATGAACGTCCCGGTTCCGGCCAGAACAGGTCCAGGTATTGACATTGCTGATCAAAGACCTGAATGACGACCTTAGTAATGACACCACCTTATAGTTCAGGATATCAAAAGGTTGCCACAAGATGGTAACATTACATTGGGGCGCACTCTCCTTTAACATCAATTGCAACTGTTTGAAATTTGAAAGGGATTCATTACGACTCGTTATCTCAAGGTAACATTCAAGAACGTTTTGAGCACTGGCTGAGGCCTTTGATTGCTCGATGGATTGGATTTGATTCGACTAGTTCGTTGTCATTGTTTGGTAGATGCTTCTAAAGCAGGTATGAGACCAGAAGACTGATAAACAGTGCATCGAGTTCTAGATATGCAGGATCCATTCAACTTTATAATTTGTGCCAGAGGCACTATTCGCACTGATACTTTACTTCGTTCCCACAACGAAGTTGTAATTTAGGTTGCAATCCAACAACTCCCGCAACATGAGAGTTATCTGATTGCATCTATCATAGAATTTGGTCGCGTCAATCCAGAGAATGTTCCATACTTGCTGTCTAGACATTTGGTACTGAATCTAGCCAGATGTCGTGTCGCTAGCGGTTAAGATCATGAAATGGATATCTAACAACAGGGGCGCTATTGGCTGAGGCTTACAGATTGAAGCCTGATGGTGTTTTCTACTTGCTGAGAAATTAAAAGAATAGAACTTGGTATAGAATGGTTTGCAGATATCTGATGCAGCAATCTCACTGTAAAATAGGGTCCCTGTTTCTTTATAAACTATTCACAAATATAATCTGCAGTCTGATTCTGTAATCGGTATATCAGAGCAGAGAGCGATATTACACCAAATCCAATGTCCATGCTGAATGGGGCAGTTGATCGATACCGTTTATCGTTAGGTTTAGATCTGCCCGTGTTGATCACGCCCCGGTTCTGATGATAAACTCGGACGATTTTGGTCGATGACTTGTGGTTCAACACGAGCGTATTGCTGATCATAATCGTGACAAGTATGACTAGAATACTTTATAGGTCGCGATTGAACATACAAAGACAGCTGGTAGCGTTTGGAACAATCAAGTATCGATGGAACTGGCTTCAATTCATGGCAATCGTGTCGAAAGATGAAAGCAGTTAAGCTTGACCAAAACGAAGTACAACAAGTTGATTGGCAGCATTGAGATTTGGATACGGGATGGCCTTGTTTGAGACTCAGAGACGATTTCGGAATGTGACGTTATGATCGGATGGGTTGTCTCATTAATTCATGGAAATATGATCGCTCTATTAGAAAAAAGTGAACACTGAGATGAGCAGTAACAAATCAATCAGCTGCAGATGATTGCTGTCCTGGAAACCATGGCGTTTTGCCACTATATTTTGGTAATGGTCTGACAAAATGTAATAAGGTAATTGATGACAGACAGAACTGATATCAATTACCTAACGAAAGGTATAGGAACAGGGCATTTTCTTAAAGATTCTTCCCAAACTTGATCAGGATCCGGCTCGACAGTTTTCCCATCTAAACGATGTCCCACATTAAGGGCAACTTGACGAACTGGGACCAGGACGCCAATCTCGAAATTATTGATGGTTAGATGAGAAGCTGATTGAGCGATCCCGCCCCAAGCAGCTCTGGTAAAGTTGTGTGAACCAAAGTATATCCAGCCAATGGGTTCTCCTACTGATACTGATCTATTTACAGGTAAACGACCAATAATCACCTATACAAAAAACATTTAAATTCAGATTAAAAGAAATAAATCTCACGAGCACCTTTGAATGCATTAAGGTTCCTGATCTAATACTAATGCAATCTCTGATAATCTCTTTGGGAAATGTTGATGCATTCCAATGTGATGGATTAAATCTGATAGAACCTCCACCACCAAGCTGTCCTGCTAATGATCCCAATACTGTCTCACGAGTCGGGAATGCAACCTGAATTGGTGGAAGCTCTTGTTTGCGTACAAAGGGGATCTCAGGAGCACAAGCATGAAAATAGAAGTCGCTTAGCCACGATCGATTTAATGCTCCTAATGATGAACATTGACATTCTAATTGTAGTGCTTTTAAGCGATATTCCGATTCTGTCAGATTCAGATTCATGTGTGTGATTGCTTTCTTGAGTGAATATATTCCATATCTATCTCTATGCTGTCCTGGAATTGAAGCTACAATACGAACCTGAATTGCGATATCAGAGGGATGGCATCAATTTGACATTAAAATCTACTAACAGTAGCAGCAGAGAAATTATACAAGTCTAATAAGTGAATTAGTTGTTCGGGGACGGTTAGCTTATTGAGATAATCTTTGAGATCATCTCTAAAGGATGCGGCAGCCTCTGATAAAGATACTGAACCTAATTTCGGTAATACTGGGAAATCTTGTACAAATACCAAGTTCTGTAAATAGCAATGAGAAAGGATCAGAGCGGAACACAACATGAACCTGCCTCCATCATCTCATAATCGACTTGAATTAGATTACCGGATGAGATCACCACACGAATATATTTGTCATTGGGAGAACGCTCATGAAATATAATCATAAGCTTGGGGTGAATACATCCAAATCCAGTTACAATAGGTGGATGAATGTATTTACAATTTGGGTATTCAGATTGAAATATTCCTCTCTATAATGAATTAAATCAGTTATTCAATCCAATGCTGTGTGTTATATTTGTACCTTCTCCTGATCTTGTTTAGTCCAATGCTTTACCAGCCATACCTTAGCTTGTTTATTATCAATCTGGTCAAGAACCCAGCCAACATCGACTACGAATGAAGATAGGATAACAGTCTTGATGGTATTTGATGAAGCGAATAGATTATTAATTGATATGATGGGAGATGATATCTGAATAGGACTGGCCATAGTTGGTGTTATACCAATATGACCATTGGCATAGGTTAATGATGAATCTGTCACTTTCCTTGACATCTTATTGCTTGCAGGGCTATCCGTTAAGTCGATGACGTCATCTCGCTGGCGTTTACCAGCCAGGCGGGCTAGTCGTGCCGCTTCCATCTCAGCTCGGGACTCCATCACAATACAAAATGGCGCACAATCAATTCAATTATTGTATTAACTAGTAGTAGATAAACAACTGACACAATGAGTTCGTCACGTCTTAGTTTCCAGTGTTGAGCTGTCTCAATCAGAGAGAGTTTCTTTCAGTAATGGCAACTATCTGAAGAGAGATAAATGTTGTACGATATCACGATAATGATGGGAATACCTTGGGGGGACTAAGAGGTTACCAATCGATCTTAATAGTACGAACTTAAGGTGAATCTGTTCAAGCTGCAACATGAATAGCAATGCTCGGATGAAATGGAATCCACCAACACCCAGTGTTCAATCATTGGCATCCCTCACGAACTCGGCATCCAAGATCATGTCGCTTCCCAGCAGCGACATTCTTCTATTGAAAAATAATCGTATGCAGGCTGAGATATCGGTTCAACTTATGGCCAACAGAATAGCATTATTGAAGGTCCTCGATTTAGAAACTGATTATGAAGAAACTCTGAAACAGTGATAGGCGGAGGAGGAGAGGGCCAAACGACGTATAAGAGCAATGAATATAACAGTTGAGGTATGTGAATGATACAGCTTAAAGACATTGTTTATAGAGAACGATTTAGAAAGTCCAAATCTGTCAGAAAGAGGAACTGGAATTAAGAAAACAGCTGCAAACAGCGAGGCAGCAAGTGCAGAAAAATATTGAAGAAACCGCCAATCGAGTTAAACAGCAATCGATAGAAGCAAAACAGAAATTGAAATTGAGGCTCGAGAACGAACTTCGGAAGAAACAGATGCAGGTGAGAGAGGATCGCGAAAAATCGTTGCTATTAAAATCAGCTCGAGAACAAATTGAGACTTTCCCTGGAGAAACTGTCGAAGGAATTCGACAGATGAAACAACAGCTGAGAAAAAGGAAAGAAGAATCTGAGGTTAACCTGGTTCTGAAATCACGAAATGCATTGCTGAGAATATTCTGATATAGGAGCGTTTGAGACAGAAACTCGAGGAGAAGCGCGAGCAGCGACTCAGGTCTGAATTAAACAAGCGAAATCAGGCCGAGAAAAGATTAGTCAAAATGGCTGAATTAGAACAGCGAATGTTGGAGAATCTGATGAATACCAGAAGCATGCAAAAGAAGGTTTATTCTCAATATGAAAGACTGTTTAGATAATAAAGTTATACTTGCGGTAAGAACGCTTTGTTCAAACAGCAATACAGAAACTATAACAACAATGTCTTCGTTTATAAACCCAGTATTCTCTTTATACCAGCACGAGCAAATGGTATAAACGAGAGCGAATACCAAAGGGCAGCACAGAACTGACCCAGAGTGCAAAGGACGACAAGAAGGATAATAGGGGGATTCTTAAAAGCAGCAAATAACGTCATTATCATAAAGAAAACATAGATAGCTGCCGCAACCCTATTCAAACAATGACAAGTTGCAATGGAATGAAAGCAGATTTAAATCACCATCTATTTGAACTGGTCATTGATTTGAATTGGCGGACAGGTCCTAGTAGGAAGAATGTGCCCCCCAATGATGACACATTCCCTAATGTGTACAAAACAGCGAATCTCTTGGGAGAGAGAGCCGATAACGAGACGAAGCTCAGAAAACTAATCAACCAGCCGAATCCGAAGCAGACTGCAAATCCAATGATCCTCTATAGACTGTTCAAGGTGCAGATGCAGCAATTGACGTGGCCAGCAAACCTGTTGGTAGGTGAGTGTGCAGCAGCTGAGATCTGGAAGCTGCTGTTCGGTGTTGGACGTAGACCGGGATAGAGCCGATCGCAATGATTGCATTGGGGAATGTGAAGATATTTGTAATATGGGGAAATAGTTGATGTGAAATATATTGAAGATCAAGGTCAATTGACCCGTTCTATTGACCTTTATATACAGATATAATGTTACATATTGATAGATAGGTAATTCATTTTCAGTATGGGAATGAGTTAGAGTAAGAGTAAGAACTATAACGAGTATGTAAGACCCAAATACATCGTTCTAATGGGAATTTGGCAAAATACATTCGTTGCATGTACGTATAAATATTGTAAGAGCACGCTTTGACAAATTCCAGATCGTTTGGATGCAAAAAAACACAAAAATGATAGTCCGCAATGATTATTTTCTATTGAGCTTGAAAAAGCGCCATTCGTTGGTAGTATGAGACAGCAATTCTTCTAGAGTTTGACGGTCATGCATGGCTCCTTGCACAGGTATTGTGCGGCATACCATCCTGTTGCTAGGACAAGAAAGTCTGCAACATCGCCGTCATCATCATCGATGCCGCAAGCTTCAAAATTTCCAGAGAAGACAGCAGAGCCTTATTTAAAGTATCCGCCCAAATACTTAGAGCTGGAAATCGTATTTTGCAGAAAATCTTGCAAAAGGTCTCCAAACACGTTCCTTTTTAAAGAGAAAAAACAATTTTGCAAAATCTTTCCCGGAAGTTTGCTAAATTGCATGTATCCAAATTCGTCAGGTTTCTCAATTTGCTTCCGATTTGTGTGTCCCGCAAAATTGGCGTTTTCGTGACTTTTGCCTTTTGGAAGTCTTCCAAAAAACAATAGCGGAACGGACTTGTGCGTACTCATTGTGGAGATTCTGAACGCCACAATATTTCCTTTACGATCAATATGCATGGACGTTTTCTTTTGCGGTGGAGATGGTAGAGTGTAGATATACAGTATAGAATTTCAAACGTGCTACTGTATCCTTGAAGCAAGATATGAATGTAAAATTTTGTTAAATTTTGAATCTAATCAGAGAAAGCCATTTCTAGTTAAAATAGATAGATACAGTGGTCAGCTGAAAGTGAAGATGATGAAAGGCTGAGATGACTTCTTTCTCGTTTTGAAGCCTTGAATTTTTGGGGATTTCATTAGGGTTTAGGGTTTGATCTTGTTTTTTATTGGTTGGCCCATTTGTCGGCGGTGAAGATTTGATTTTTTTTTATTTTCCACTTTAAGGTTGTTTGGGAATCGCCGAAAAAATATACGGGCTGCATCACTTTTGAAAAAGAAATCAAGATCGGATAACAGGAAATCATTGGTCTTCAAATGCCGTGCCAATAAGGCACATGACCCCATCAAAAAGGAGGAGCAGACGGTTAGCTTCCCCCCAATTTCAGGGACACACTCTGAAAGCAGCGTGGTAGTGCGAGATCTCGGGGAATAGAAGGCACCTTGGAGGATGTAGATGAGCTTGCTCTCCCTGTCATGACCTTGTCCCGACTTTGATTCACGATACAGAAAATATCTTCTGTGACTGTTTACATTTATATCTTTTCACTTAATACAGCTTTGCCTATATCGGACTGAAGGCCCGGAACAGCCTTCAGTCCGATCAACGTGCTAATCTCGTTCGTCTCGTCTCGTCTTCTAGCATCCTATTCGTCTAACCTCCCTTCTACCTTTCTCTTCCAACTCTCTCCTATCTTCTCTTGATTACTTATCGATCTCTTTATTCCTTATTTAGCGTGTGTTAGTTCATAACACTCCCTACCGACCCCGCCTGTAACAGCAGAGCGGGCTTAGGGAAACCCCGCAATGACGCTGTGGTGACAGTCGGGTTAGCCCGACCGGTCATCGGCATCAGGGCGGAGGTCGGGGTTGGACGGGCCCTACGCCCGGCCTTCCAACAACACACAGAGCAGAATTTTTTATGTACATAGTTTGCTATGTAACATACCTCAGACTCAATGAATTTTCATACAACGATTGCGCAAGCAAATCCCTCAACAGTCAATTCAAAAGAAACTTACTCGGATCACGGAGATCACAGAACAGATATCCCTCAATCTCCTCATAACAGTAATATCACTGCCACAGCATCCGGCAAATGTGCGGAAATGACCGACCCACGATAGACGACAGAATAGACCGCGTTCATTTTATCCCCTCGATGAACAAACGACCACGGTCCACCAGCCCGACAATGCCTGCCCGAACGAAGAAGGCTGCAAAGGCAGAAGCACCCAGTTTCAAGAAGGCAGCGTCCCAAAATCTAACGCTTGCAGCACTCAACAACAGCCTGGTCCCAAAATACGAAGAACGAACCGAAAAGAATCATCATAGAGTGGTGATAAAAGCGCAAATGTTAGACTGCAAAATGCTAAAAGGAGATGCTGCATGCTGTAGTCATCAACAATTTGAGCAGCACTGCTCGCTTTCTGAAAAACTACGACTTTCGAAACATGACAGCTGATGATGAAGACATTATACTACGCGATTTATTGGCAGATCATAACTTGAGACAACAACATCAACTACAGGGCATTATCTACAAATCAAAAAAGCAGTAGAAGAATTTTTAGAATCATAATTTTCCCACATCATCCCGCCAAATCTGATGAAGACCGAACCCTGGCTGTTTCGAACTTCCAGAAATTATGGTCGATTCTTTCGAATCAACAATCCGCGCCATTTGCTCACTTGAAAACCCGTCAAAATTCATCAAACTTATTGCGAAAAACGTTTACATAATCGTTTTCAATAGCAAAGAGGAAGAAACTAGAGCCTTATAAAAAATCCAGATCTACCAAAATCTCTTCACTGTTGCCAAACCAAAGGAGCGAATTGCAAATATATGTCAAACCTGCAAAACAATCGAATGCGAGCAGAAAAATCGATGTTGCAATCACCTATGCGGAGAATGTGGAGAAAGCCATCGTATTTCCGCTTGCACGGAAGATCGGGAAAAAACAATATATATGTGCGTGGTCTGCTACAACGCAGGCCAGTACTTTACCAAATGGCCGCTTGTCCATTACAGTTGATACACTACCGGGCGACGAGAATGAGAATACACCTAAAACACCAAAAACATAGACAAAAACATAGACGACAAAATACAGCTCCTTCATTCCTTACGAATAATATGCCCATTGAAAATTCTCCAATGGAACGCTTGCTCGCTGAACGCCGAAAAAGATCACAACTCGAACTCCTGGCTTCCCAAAGCGAATATGACATAAATACTTAAGACGACCAGGGGGTCGGAAGACCAATTACAAAGAGAGACGAATTTGAGACGAAATAGACACGTGTTGAGAGAGAGACAAAGAACTCTAGTTGTATTATTAGAAAGGAGAAGCGGTTGCGGTGTCCGCAGAGAGGTTAGGGGGAACCTCATATATCAGTAGCAGAATAAACAATTAAAAAGTAAAAATTAAAACTTCGCGTCACAATACTTTGTTTTTCTGAAATGGGAAACTATAGGAAAATTCGAGGCTTTCAGATCTACTATCATAGCAACGTTGACACACAAAGTGCAATTTTCTGGAGGGATGGTCTCAAGATTAAGAAAAATTCAGACAGAATTTGGTTGCAACATGAGCGAAAATTGACAGAGTGTATAAATATCAACAGCGAACTTCTCATAATACACACATATATAGCTCCAGACAGAACCCATAGAGCCAGAAAAAAATATTGGCAAGACGTTCTAATATTCATTGAAGAGTGGTGCAATGAAAAATCGGTGCATAAAACGATCATTACTGGAGACTTGAATACACGCGATAAAAGGCTCGGAATCAATCATAAGACACTAGCGACAGGCCCTGATAAAGCTGCCGCCATTTGGATGTAGCTTATATCAGGACATGCCAGTTCGGATAAACTTTCGAATGCTTCCCGCGACGACAGGTGGTGCCAAGCCTTGATGTAACTTGCTGATTGGCAGTAGCAACATTAGCTGCCCCTGCGAGCAACCAGGCTTCAAATGCAACAGCCGACGCATCTAGATTAGCAGCTTGATCATGAGGCATTGCCGTATAGGCGAGCCAGGAAGACCCAATGCCGCATGCACCACATTCGGATCACCTATTTCAACGACAATTCCAGGACATGTCTTTCTTGATCGATCCAGCGATGCGGTTTTACAAGCGCAAAAGTATCGAACTCCAGATTATCAACTCTGTGCAGGATGTTCGGCTTTAGCTGGGGAGATGCATCTTAGGGCTCCGATCGGGTTCGGGTAGAGGGTCGATCCCCAACCCCACTCACTACCCGACGGTACCCGGCCCTAACAAGGACTGAATAAACCGCCACGGACTTGCGGTCTTCTCACATTTCCCTTTCTCGTTAATCAGCATCATTCCAATGGTCATGGATATGGAACCCGGATTCGGAAAACTGCTGCCTCGTCGTCTGTAGAGCTAATGGTTTGCCGATCGTCGACTCGCCTTATTATGTACCTGGTTGCCGTCCTTTTGAATCCAAGTTGTTTATCTTCAGAAGAGGATCTCGATACTGATTACCCCGACCTTGTCAATCAATCAGACGATTTCTTTTAAAAAAAATCTGGTTGCAGATAAAAAGGTTTTTGGTCATGCTGGAGAGGAAATTATTATTAAGTCGGGTAGATACCCGACCCAACCCTCAGTCAGGGGCGTACGTTTCAGTCGCGCAGATGCGTGACGGCCGTGTAACGTAACATTCCCACCCTGTGCCGGCGCGGGCAGTGGATGAACTCGCTTTCCAGTAAGTCCAACTTGTGTTCAGGCAAAGGTTTCGTCATAGCGTCTGCAAGCATTCTTTCAGTTGGACAGTAATGATCTCAATTGTCCAATTCATGACTGCTTCTTATGTACATATTGATACTTTTCGATATGTTCGCTTCTTCGATTCGCCTTTATATTTCTCGCCAACATAAAGGTACTCTGACTGTCTTGTAAGACAGGAATCGGACTTTTAATCTCTTGTCCAAACTCCGCAGGTAGGTCTCGTATCCAGGCAATCTCCTTCGTCACCTCACATAGTGAAATGTACTCTGCCTCGGTCGTCGAGAGTGCTAGGCATTGCTGCAGGCGACTAGCCCAGCTGATGACAAATTGAAGTAATGTTACCGGAGGTTGGACGCCGCTCCGATTTATCTCTGGCATAGTCAGAATCAGCATATGATTGAAGCCCTCCATTTCCACGCTGGTAACGTATTCGGTATTCCGGCATCGAGGGTCGATTTCAAGTAACGTAAAATGTTTTACCACGCCAAACGTGTTGTGGTCCGGGGTTGCTGCAGAATTTCGATAATAATCCGACTGAATTGTTAGGACGGCGGTAGGAAGTTGCGAGTTTATTCTCAAGGGACGGCGGGAGCAGGGTAGAGAAGGAGTTGGCAGGAATGGACAAGCACAGGTTTCAGGATCAGACGCCGTACTCGCTGCGCATTGCGCGGGTGGTTGCGTCTGAGGGTTACGCTGGGACCGACTGGTGACTGTACTGTTGTGGACGCATAGGCGGGCCTAACATGAAAAGCAAGGTCCGGGGGCGTGTTCCGAGCATAAGGCATATCAGGCTCCCGATAGCTTGAGCGTAGGGAAAATTCTCCGGACTCCCTCATGTTTTGCGTAAATTGCTCCGGCGGCCATCATGTAGTGCGTGGCCTGCAGTTGCCCATATTGTAACGCTCCAATACCTCTAGAACTTACTTTACTACCTAGTTTTCCTGAGTTAATGTAATAGTACCGGACGGTAGGTCGCGCTCAACTTTGATGCCTAGGATAAACTCCAGGTCTCCCACAGGTGTTAATGGCCAGGTTTGTCGTCTCCATCACTTTTGGTCTTATTACCCTTCGACTAGCTGTTTAAACTTTCGGTCGACTCTGCCACGCCTGCCCTTTGTGGATGCTCTCATTGCAGTCTCGGGTTCCTTGCTGCCACCATAATTTCCGTTTCACACGAAGTTCGACTGCCTGTAAACGCGCAATCATGTCCGTCCATGAGAGCATAGGACGGTTTGAGAAGGCACCGAGGAGCGATGTTGAACTTCTGCAGGTGTTTGACGGCGTTCAGAATTGTGACAAAGAAATCAACCTCTGAGATTTCGACTTTTCCGCACTTTTGATTTGCGGGCCAGCTCCTCCATGTAATAGACGAAATCTTGTACCGTCCGGCTTTCTTTCATCTGCTTTAATCAAAACATTTGAAACAGATTTTAAATGCCGTAATAATCATAAATTTGGAATACCATATAAATCTAACAGACAACATTTTATTGGTGAAAAATTCCGGTGCTCGGCTTGCACTGAGGATTTTGATATTTAAAAACAGAAAACGAAATAATGATTTTATTAGAAATGCAAAAAGATATTCAAAAGAGAAAACAATGGTGGGAGTGATATTTTTGGATTTTGGATTTGTCATTTTTGGTTTTGGTGAAATTTTTGCTTTTGAAAATTAGGGTTAGGGTTTTTGTGGTATGGCCGGATGGGCGTGGGATTGATTTTACTGATTCGGTATGTGTGGTTTGATTAGGGTGTTTGGGATAGGTGGGATTGATTGTCATTATGGGGTTTTTTGAGGAATAAAGTTTCTTTGGTGATGATTACCGACAGGTTATATTTTCCCATCACATAGTGCGTTATCTGTTATCATTATAAGGGGCACTGCTATTTACTGATTATCTACTGCCTTGGTACTTTCACTATCACTGTACTTTTATGGCATTGCAAAAGATTCAGATCGTGGCCGAGACTGTTGCCGGCGAAGCCAATCTCGAATCTGCAGTTAAGACGTTTGAAGCTAATGACTGGATCGGGAAGACTGAAGATAGGGGCGAGGCCAGAACGACACCCGATCTGACTCTCAATGTTTCGGGCATATTCTGGACTGAGGTTGCCAAAATCCATAGCAGAACAAAGCCAGCAGGATCAGATCAGTTGCTGGTCTGGGATGATTTCAGTGAATTTCCTAGCGATGGTGAACCGGTTAAATGTCGCCGTGCTCCTTTAGGCTTACCCAATTGGAGTGGACCCTACAAGGAAATTACGACTGCATTGAACTCAGTTGCTGATGTTGATGACGCCAAACAAACCGTTCTAGAGATTATCCGGGCAGAGCAGGCTCATCTGAGAAATTGTATTGAACAGATGCACTCGACGAATGCTGCTCTGCAATGGATCTCAATGAACCCTGCTAATGGCCATTTTCAACTCACACAACTGGTCAATATCAATCATTGGCTTGAATGCGAGCGAAGCCAAGTTCGAATCACTATCCAGAAACTCAAATCAGATGCTGAACAACCGATTTCAGAATTTACAACACCGGATGATCAGGTTTCTTATTGTATTGTTGATTACAAAGCAATCCTAAATAAGCAATAGAAATCAGACGCTGGTGCCCCGGAAAGCCGATCGAATTTCTCGACCCCGAACATCATCCGGTACGATGTCCTTAAAATCAATCGCGTTAATCGAAACTCGCGGCGCGTCTTCGAAATCGATGTTCGTCAACATTGTTTGGCGATTGTCAGACTGGAGTACGAAATGAATTAGGATCGCTGTTTTCTCACTGTTTACTTAGAACTGTGATTTTGTCCTCTCCTCCAGGATCAGTGCACTCACGACATTCGCAATCTCAGACAAGACCTTCAACGATGGGATCTCAAAGAGGTTTCTGATCGCAACTTCTGATCTTGCTTGCTAACAGCCAATGCTTCAGATTTGTTTTCCTTCTGCGACGATTCTGATAATATTTTACTTTCCAACACGATGATTATTGACGTTCGCCTGATCTCGCCGCAGACACCATCAGCCAGGAGATCTCCAACAGCCTCTCCCCGTGCTGAAATCCATATTGAGTATTTAACTAGCTCAATGAGGAAATCGAAAATATTCAAAGGTATCACTATCTTCAATACCTTGGCTTTGTCTGATTATTACAGGTCTGATGGCAAATGTTGCTGAACGTGACCAGCTTTACAAGCACATATGTCTTTACGTTTTGCAGAAGCCGAATCTTCTCATCGCGACATTGCCTAAGGCCTGCGACACGTTAAAATCCACTGCTCCAATTGGCACAATTAGGGCGAGTGTCACAGCACGAAGAGCATTTTCTGCTACTGTGTTCGTATTCACCTTCGTACTGATTAACTGTGATTTTATATTGCTTCTATAGCGACTCTCGTATTCTTTCCCGCTCTCTGCTATCGGAATCCCATGCTCCTTCTTTAGAACAAGAGGCTCCTATTTTACCAATCCGGAGAATAACTGAACGTGCTCATTCGAACTGGGCTCTTGAAAAGCTTGCTCAAAAGTGGACCATGAGCAAGCGAATCGATTTGAATAAGAAGATACATACCGAATTGGTGCCATTTAACGAGTAACCATCATCCCTATTGTTGATTTTCGCTTTTGTTCTCAAAGTATATTTTAGGCTGACACAGGAAGCGCAGTTGTTTAAAGTTGAGTCTGTTCGCAGAATAATCGATTCGATTTGCGATTTTGGATACACGATCCAGTCGTCCGAATGCGATCCAACCGAACAAAGAAATGCCTTGGAATCGTCAGATAGGCAACAGCTACTCTCTATATTGGCAGTGACTCTTCACGAAACGTTGATTATTTATCACATTCGATCTGATATGCTTGCTGATTATTGGAAACTAGGTGGATCGATTCAGCAGTTAGTTCTGGATGGCGGTTTGGAAGCCACTTCGACGAGGTTGCAAAGCGTCATCCGAATTTAACCCCGTTTAGGTTATCTTTTTGTTTTGTTTTGTTACAATACCAATTGTGGTGCTCAGTTGCCTGGATGTGCTTGCTAGCACTGAATATACCAACCAAGCACAATTTGTTATTGATGCCATTTCCGAACTCGGTTTGTTGATCCAATACAGTCATAGACACGCACGAGCAAGCAGTCGTGTCCAATCTATGTAAATCGTCAGTATTATCTAGCGGCAAGCATTACAGCAAATGTCTACGGTTGCCCTAATGTAATAAGTCCATGTCAATAAGAGGGTAGTTTGCATATTTAATTATTTATTAACGATAATTCCGAATTTACCTATTATAATATTAAACCGAATTATCTTTCATAATCTATTGCATTCCACTGCCATACATGAAAGCCAATTAGAAGATCGCTGCAAAAAAGCAGTATCGTTCTGTAGGTGATGGACTCAGGTATAGATTCAACAGCATTATCTTTGGGAAATCAGCATAAGCAGGAACGTTGATGTGCGACACAATGCGGTCAGCTAGATTGAAGTCCTTTTTTCATGCAGGTTTCACTAAAACAGCGTTACTGGATGTCCTCCAAAACTGATTCATCTCCATCGCTTTGGATCTTGAAGATGATCGTTACGACAGGTATTCCATTGCCAGCAAATATTCCCCCCGCCTGTTTCACCTTCTCCATTGTCGACGTCTTTGACCCTGAAGTTTGAATCGTTGCATAACCAGCTGGTCCAGCTGCAGCAACAGGTCACCCAAGCATGATTCTCACAGCACTCATTTAGTCCTCCTGATCCGCCCAGACCACCAACGTTGAAGGGCGATGTGTCTATGGGAAGCTCTAATCGCTCATGATATCCTCGTCTGCAATCACTCTTTCCAAAATAATCCTCTCTACTTGGCTGCCGATCGGCTTCACCATCATAGAGTCTCTCAATACGATATCCTTCATGATTTAAACCTCTTTCTAATAACCACTATCCGGATTGGTCCAGAAACTCTGCAATCCCCCTTGATGAATCTGCGTCAATTTGATCTTTCAACTCTCACTGAATACAAATCGCGTTTAAAAATGTTGTGTGTCCAACCTCGATTGGTGAGACAAAACCAAAGCGGATCAACTTCGTGATGGTCTCTGAGATCGATTTAAATCTTATGATCAGTGAAAAGTGTCGTGACAGATCCTTCACCAATCTCGAATGAAGTCGCTTATACCGTGTTCGACTTTACAGCAAGTTTCTCGACACACAATCTAATAAACCAGGGTAGCTAACACTCATCAGGCAAATGCAGACCTCGTCAGCTCCTGCCGCATGCTCTAAGCTGACACGAGGAACGTTTGCGTCGAAAGCAGTTGAATCTATTTGGTGATTGTGCCAGCTCAGGCCATTATAACGACTTTGTCCTAACAGATCACGTTATTGGCATCACATCGCCCTTTTTACAAAGTTCTACAACCAACTTAACGATGGATCTTCAGCCTATACTGGATCTGTGCTTTATGGCAATATTTCGTATTGGGAATGATTTAGTGTATGTTGATCTTGTGATTGACAGCGGAGCTGGGCCGTCTCTCCTATCTAACTCTTTCGTTCACCAGCATCGCTTAAGCACGCCGTTAGCTCACCAACTTTCGCTCTCATCGTTCTGTGGCAGATGCAGTGATGAGTCAAGTGCCGTTATTAACTGTAACCAGGAGATATATAACTAACAAGGCATTGATTCATGGTTCTGACAAATTGTTATTATAATGTCATATTCGGTATAGAATGGCTTTAAGCTGCCAACCCCATATGACGAGATAAGTTGATGTGTTCAAGAGATATGATCGGCTGGCTACTGACAACGCTGAACACAATCAAATCGAAGGAGGTCAATCCTGCAAAGATCCCGTTCTAAGATCCTTTGTTTAGTAGTTATGATAGGTCGATAATCACGGCAGGGCTTCCTTATGGCCAGCGGCATTATCGTCAGCGCTACGAGGCACTGTTCAAGGAAACAGATCCAACATTCAATGATGAAGATGTAAATGAAAACATTCAACCAATAAGAGACATTGCAGGGATATCTCTCTCTAAGTCTTATAAACAAATGATAACAGCACATTTAAAAAAGTCAGAGCAATCAAGCAATGTAACGTAATAATGGCGTTGTAACGCAGCATCTTCAAGTTTGAAAATATTCCAAAACTGGCTGTTTGCAGAACGGAGTTTTTGCAGGATAGATTCCGGGGAATCAATCCTTGGCTCCGGATCGCATTTCCAGACTCGCATATCCATCTTCATTTCGTCAAGTTCTAGTAATAATCAAGGCATGTCTATTGCACAGGGTGAGCAACAGCAGTTGTCCTGCTTCGTCGATCGTGTTGATGGCGATGAGGGCAATAGTACACATATGCTCTTGTCCAAATGGACCCTCTGGTTTGATGCTCCTAGCCAGCAAAGACAATCGGAGAAAGACTGGACCTCAAATATGAGCGAGGTCTTCTCATTTGACACCGTCGAGGACTTCTGGCGGTAATTAGTAACTCTCTAATCTCATCAGCTTGATGTTTCTAACCGCATATACTCGCTCAGATTGTTCAACAATGTTAAAGCTCCTTCTGGATTAGTGTTCTCATCGAACTATCACCTGTTCCGTCATGGTGTAAAACCAGCATGGGAAGATCCCATGAATGAACATGGTGGAAGATGGAGATTTGAATTGAAGGGTAATCCCGCTGAATTCGACAACTGCTGGCGTCTTCTGGTAGCTATCACGTTGTTATGTATCGAATAGTCACTAACCTCAGCTATATAGACAGCTGCTATCGTTGGAGAGCATTTTGATTTTAGCGAGCACGTCTGTGGTGTTGTTGGTAATCCTCGTAAAAACTTCCAGGTTACAACTCTCCACATTGTATATTGCCGTTTGTTGATTCTCTTTCCAGCGCATGTCGATTTGGCTGAAAAATGCTCATGATGAGAAAGCCGTTCAGGCTGTTGGACGAGCTTTGAAGGAAGCTTGCAAATCCAATGCGAGCTGGGATTTCGAAGGCCACCATAAAAACGCATTGACCTTCAAATTGTAGATCAAACTTATACCTCTGTCAAGTACTATTGATGTATTTTAATCTACGTTCCAAACCAATCAATATACAATTATCATTTCTGATGTTATTTCCAGCTTGCCTTAGAGCGTCATTTAAATACTCAGAGTTGGGTCAAATACATTAACTTCTCTGGCATACGCCTTCAAGGCGTCGCGTGCCGCCTCCATACTGCCCTCGAGGTGCTACCTGAGTTATTCATTCTGAAAACAGACCTGAAAGCCATGTCGAACTTGTTGATTGCCGTTTGCTCCATCTTAGCCATATTCAATGGCGTCACTGCTCAGATGGTATGCTTATGCTTAACTCAAAAAAGTCATGCTTTGCTTGGTGTTGAAATGGATTGAAACAGCACCCAGAAGCTCGACTAGTACAAGCAGCAATCTATGTCGGACCAGGAGAACGTTGTGGTACTGGTCTGGTACCAAGGCAGATCTGCGATGCTTCAAGCTATGACAACATTGCGTGTGGCAGCGAAGGCTTCTGTGTTTGTCTGCCGTTAGGTTCCGCCTGCTACAAGTCTTCCTATCCTTAAACGAAATAAAATCACTGTTTTTCAGTTCAATTTTGAATATCTTAGCTAATACCGAGGTGAGCTTATAACTTGTATAATTCATGCCGTTAATACACAATTAGCAATTGCAGTTGTTAGCACCAACATTTCCAGATTCTCGCCGAGAATGCAGTTCTACAGTCTGCCGTGCGCGAGCAGCATCCGAGGGAGCTTCTTTGGGAAGACGCTTAGCGATCTCTTTAAACATTAAGTCAATATTATGTCCGGTTTTTGCAGAAGTTTCAAAGAAGAGAATGTTATGTTCTTTCGCATACGCCTCGGCATCGGTACGAGAGATTTGTCTGCTTGCCTCCAAATCACACTTATTCCCGGCTCTGAGTAAGTTAAAAGACAGCATTAATGACAAATATGTACAGATAATTAAAATAAAGTACAAGCCTATCACAATATCATGAGATCCATGTCGCTGCAGCTCAGTTATCCAGGATTTAGCGCCTTCAAAGGTAACCTTATCCGTAATATCATACACAATTAAAGCTGCTGCAGCTCCACGATAATACATTGGTGCCAAACTTCGATACCTTATAATAACATTGGCACTCTTTTGAATTGTCTAACAGGCAAAACTGACCTTTCTTGCCCAGCAGTGTCCCATATCTCGAATTTCTAATAATTGTTGTGTTAACCACGCTTAAATGACTACCTCATAGAGCACATACCACTGTGTATCCATCTAGGTCAACAGTTTGAGTTAAAAAGGCAGCACCGATAGTAGGCTGGCCATGCTCCTCAAAAGACCGCTTAACAAACCGCGAGCACGAGCTCGATTTTCCGACAGCCGAATCGCCTATGGCCAAGAATGAGCAGGCGTGGCTGGCCTAACGCTGAATGGACCTAATAGGACCAGCTTGAAGGAAATCAGACGTGGCAGAGCCTGTGTGTTGCTTGTCATTGGGGTGCAATATTTTATTGTGAATATGTATAGCGTAGATGTGAGATAGATTCAAAACCCGGGCACGGACCATTGTCCCATATCGTCATTACCTGCCTAGGCGTATCAACATCTCTGCAAATATTTCTGCAAACATGCACATTCATTCACCAATCACCAAAGACTCGACGTTGTAATAGGGCTGCTGCTGCTGCTTTTGAAGTCAAAATCGGGCTTGAAATAACCTATGCTATGACTCAAAATGCAATTACAGCAATGCTGAGCGCTTGCTCGGTAACTTGCGTTTGGTTGCATTGAGATCGGTATTATAACTTGTCTGCTTATACACGGTGGTTTTATTCCCAAATCTGTGCTGACTTAAATCTGTCGAGCCCTGGTAATCATAACTAGCACCTGATTCAAACTAAACCTTAACTACAGCTCAAAGCCTGACCTCTTTTCCTTGCAGTGATCAATATCGGTGTCATTCCAATTTCCATATGCTGGATAAATCTAATCGAGATGAAGTTTTAAACGGAATGCTTACGTTCGTTTCGGTAAAAGTGAAAAGCGTCCTTCATCTTGTTTGAATTGCTTCTTTGTATGTCAAAGGATGTTTTTGTCAATTGTACAGGGTTCTTAGCTCCTTGTTGGCAGCGAATGTCCAGATAATCTTGCCCATGATCAATCTGTTAACCAGCGTCATTTAAAGTTTCTACGCATCGACCACGAGTTCACCTTTAAAGCAGGAGTGTTTGGACACCGAACAAATAACGCTCCTACAGTAGCTGACTTCGTATCTGCAATTTAGCAAAGCTGAAATCATCGTTTGTAGTAACCTATGATAGCATACTTGGTGAAGAGCTTTTTCCGGTTGAATAGCGCCTTTTTCCGGTTGAATAGCGCGCCATATCATTTGGAAGATGTTTGGGCAGGCAAATCTTAGTTGCTCTAGCATCATACTTGTAGATCATGTCATCTATCACAAACAGATCAAGATCATGGCCATGAATAAACTGTCCAGATGATTCTTCTGAATCGCGGTTCAGCTTGATCGGCACGAATTAAATCATCAAAGGCAATCACCAGAAACTAGGTCTTGCGAGTGACGCCGACACGCATCCTGGAGCAAAGTGACGACGCAGGCAGCAGCGCTGTCGTCATGTTTATCCATCAGCAAGATTAGAAAAAGAATGAATGAGATGATTGTTTGGTAAATGACCATGACTGAATCCCACTGAGATACGTTTCATTGATGACAACCCACTTCATCCTCTAATTAGTATTAATCACTTCTCTATTCTAACCTACATCCTTAGTCATTTCTCTCTATGCTGCTTATAATACCATGTTCCTAACACAAACAATCTGTATTGACACCAACAGCAGTAAAAGCACACCTAGCGATAATGTAGCATCAGCGGGACCGCCCGCCTTTCTTCTTGCTCTTATTCGCAAGCTTCTCTTTCAGAAGCGCAGCACGATCCGGCTGAGATTTCTTTCGTTCTTCAGCTTCATGTTTCTGTTGCGCTTTCAGCAACCGGGCTTCTTCGCGTTCTTTCTGAAGTTTCTGGATTCGCTCTCGTTCTGCAAGAGCCGCCACCTCAGCTGCACCATTATCAGTATAATTGACATGAACAATGGCTGCCTACGAACCTGGCTCGAGCTTTCTTTCCTCAATTGAAGTAAGGTCCATTTCAAACTGTAATGATGCATTGGGAGGAATAACAGGTTTTGAACCAGCTGAACCATAACCATATCGGGACGTACACCTCATGGTGCATTTTTCTCCAAGACGCATTGTAGCAACGGTCATGTCCCATGCTGGAATCACTTTACGTCGACCTGATTACAATAATAAGCACATACTGCAATCAATCTTGAAAGGCTGCTACAAACCGAGATCAAAGGCAAAGTCTCTTTTCGACCTGTCGAACTCCTCGTTTGAAGGAAACAGAGTGCCAACGTATTTTACAAATACTCGATGGACATTAGGCTGAGGAATCAGAGCATCGTCGCTCCCGTGGTTGATAATCTGCTTTATAACAGATCCATCATCGTTCACTTTTATCCACTGATCATCTAGAAAGGAGCCCTGATTAGAGACCGATAAGACAAAGCAGCGATTACAAACCCGAATCATTGCCGATCAAAGCATTGAACATGGAACGCCAACCGACAGACCTCGATTTGATGTAATTGATTGAATGGGCAGCAATGATAAACAAGTTGTACGTAATTGCGCCAATAAGACCGCAGCCATCAATCTTTCCGGCCAAGCCCTTATGTGTGACGAGACCATGGTCTGTCGCACGCTCTGCCTTCCAGAACAATCTTTTGACACGTCGTGCCCGAAGTTTCTCAACCAATGCACCTAGCGAAGCGCTCAAAAAATCTCATTTTCGTTAGTATTGTTGAAGCCACAAAAAAGGCAAAACGGAATACTGCTTTGTGCTTGTTTAAGTACTCAATTTTACTACCAGGGACTACTAGTCTTCGTTGATGCTATTTTTTACAATATCAAAGACAACGGGTCCAAACAAAAGAACACAGACGAGTTTCCTTATACTCTTATAGTGTTCTAGTTCAATATTGAAAACATGCCTCGATTGTCATGCACTGCGATCACATGACTGATTCAGATTTGCTGTCCATTCTGTTCGGATTTGGAATCTAACCAAACGCAGAAGTCAAAAGGTCACGCAGATTTCTCTGAAGTTTCGAAAATGTCCATCGAGCTTGCTCTCGATGATATCGCCTCTTGTCAACATCGGCAGCTGATTCTAGGTAAATTAATTCAACATTATTTAGTGACACTTACACAACTAAAACAGATCGCTTAAATCAATGCAAACAATCCAGCATAGCTCCATTCGATTTGCTAAATGCCTTACTTTATCGTATCGTGCAATCAGACACAAATTCTGTTGAAGTTTCCAATTACGTCTTCGCTGTTGGTTTATTTTGTACTTTGGCAAGATCGTGGTCATCAGCCGCTGAAAGACATATCGATAAAATTGTCAGAGCATTGCATTGTGTGCAAAGGGATTATGAAGCAAATGAATTGAAATGGGCCTTGTTCTCGTCGTGCTCCAGATTAGTAACATTATCAAAGCCAGAACATGCTTCAAGTTTGCATTCAGAAATGATCGCTCTTTTATTGCCTATTGTACAAACGCGAGCCGAACTTAGAGACGAAGAGGTCATGTTGCTGATTAAGGCGATTCAATACGTCGACCAGATTGTTTGTTTTTTGCCTGAACTGTTATGCGAATCTAGCAGCACTCCTGCTTTATTTTCCTACATTTTCAATTTGATATCGAATTCTGAACATTCCGAGCTGACTCGTGTGGCTGCTCAATGCAGCTCGAGATTTATTGAATTGACCATTGCTGATTTCACGCATCCCGGGCTGCATTTAGTTGAGCCAATTTGGTTCAATGATGCTAATGATGATAACAAAATTGACGAATCCCAGCGTCAAGAGCTTGTAATGTCAGCTTTATAATCTTTGTTAATGTTCCTGATAGTGCTGTTCCAGGAAAAGCAACTGTTGGCATTCAAATTATACGATGTATCTGCTGCAGCCAAATCGTTGACCGGATCGCGCGAATTCGAGCTTGACATTAATATGCTCTATTTTTTGGCGCTATTAGCTAAATCACAAGATCCAGAAAATTGCTGTGTTGCTGGAATATATCGATACTGCTACAATGAAATCCTGAATCTAATCGATTCTCCAGCTGTTCGTCGAAAGAAGTCCTTAAGGTCAGTAAACATAGGAAGGTCTGGCTGCTTCTTTAATCGCTTGTTTAGAAATCAAGTCTCTCAGATGATGAACTTATTGGGCAGTTTGATCTCTCTACTTTCCAAGGAATCCATGTCTGCGGTCTTCGGCGATATTCAGATTCTCTTTAAAGAATTGAACTCGAGGAATCTTCTGCTTGCCTCTATTCGAGGTAGTTTACATCATTGCTTCTCCCGTTATTTGCTTTCAAATCCGTCAACTGATGATCCAAACCTGGAATCGACGATATCATTCTGTCTGGATAATCTTGCAAATCCAATTGTTACCAGCGATTGTGTTTTTATCGCTCGACTGAATCAAAAACTGTTATCATCGATTGCAGAGAAAGTACGGGATGTGATTTGTCTTGCATTAGAAGGTACCCAATTGTTTTATGAATAATTCCAAACGATGCTGATTGATTTCTTTAAAGACAGGCGCCAAGAAACGATTGAACATGGTCTAGAAGCTGCTGGTCGAATCGCTTGCTATTTATTCAATTCTGACCAACGGATCGTTACTGATCTGGTTACTGCTGTTAACGATCTGCTTGATAAGAACCCTTCGCCTATTGCCTTGTTATCTGCTGTCCGGTTAATCACTCATACTACTTGCGAGCCGGATCAGATCGCCAGAACGCTCTCCAAACTTATCGATCTTGCTCTGTTAAGATCTTGTTTTGATGCCTCGGCTGACGATGGAACAGACTGTGGTTCCGAGCTGCAGATTGCCTCGTTATTAGCTCTTAAAACTGTCTTTACTTGTGGCATTATCTCTGGTGAATTATTATCTGACCAAGAGGGATTCGTTAATGATCTCGTGAACGAATTGGTACTAGCTCCCTGTATATTTGAAGACGAAGTAGAAATTCGTCTTCTAGCATTAGATGTCATTGGTGCTGTTGCTGAACGATATACCATATTCGATTGGAAACAGATTATGTATCTTCTGACAACTGTCGGTAAAGAAGCAGATATTGGTCGAATTTTGGATGGAGGCCCGTTACAAGATTTGATCAATACCATCAGTACATTATTTAAACAGTGAATGATACAGTTTATTCGTCTCGATCGTTATAGATCGACAGTATAATAACTATAATTTAACTTAAGGCCAAAATATTCAGACATTGGTTATTCCTATAGCTTATTGCTGATGCAGCAACCTTTCAGCTTGACTCTCATGGAACGACATGTGCTTAGTGAGTGATGTCCTCTCAGAAAACCTTTTGTCACATAGCGAACATTTATGAGGTCTTGGAATCTCATGTGCCCTCATATGGAATGACAGACCGCTTCTTTGCCGGAACTGTTTGAAACATATATGGCATTTGTACTTTTTCTCTTGCGAATGTGTCAACAGATGCACAGTCAGGTTGTCCTTTCGTCGGAATCGTCGCTCACAAATGTGGCATGCGAAATTCGCCGGTGAATGCTTCTTGGCGTGTTTCAGTAACGCGTCCGCCATTTTGAATTTCTTAGGGCAGTTCGGGCAATGGAAATCCTTCTCTAATCGATGTGATGATTGATGACGAGTACGTGCTGTCTTGGAGAAGAATGCCTGACCACATCCAGGATCCTGACATATAAATGGACGTATACCTGTATGTAGACGATAATGTAGAGTTAATGAGTCCTTCCGTTTAAATATTAATTCACAACTAGGACATGCATGTTGCTCGGAATTTCTTGCTGATGGCTCGCCGGTCTCAATCCTGATTGCTGGAGAGCTATTAATCCCCAAATCAGGACTGTCGGCCTGTTCCGAACAGTTAAAGAATGATTCCAGCGCTGCGGAAATCGGGTCGAAGTGCAAGTCGGGAATTGTTGGTAAAGGGCTAACAGGCGGTCCTTCACTTTCTAATTCGATCAGATACGGCGTCACCTGAATAGCTTTAGCTTGTGAGCCCAACCTGGGCGATGTCTGCCGGCCAGGTTTCTTGACCTCCCGGTTGACATTACTTCCTGGTTGGCCTTCGCATGAATCCGGAAATGCAATCTTACTTTCAGTTGTCAAATCCAGAAACTGATCGGCGAACGACAGCACGGGTGCGTACTGCGACATGGCCATTGGATCGTGGTCGTGCCGATTCAGTTCTGATAATGACTTCTCTGCAGTGTGGTCATAGGCCCTGGATTCACACATCCCACTTACCATCAGTCGGATGTTTCCGAAATATCGGCTGGGCTGCGGCGGTGCCCACTCATTGGGCTCACAGTTTGCGTGTTGGCAAGTGGCGGTCGTGTCCTCCTGTGATTTTCTCTGGCGTGACCCTCCCTCCTGTTTCTATCACATTTCTGTCTCTTGGCGGTGCCTCCTGCCAACTGACACGTCTCATTCTAACTCGATCTCATTTGTTTCCGTCTAATGTTGGGATTGTCGGTCGCCATCGTTGCTGTCTTCGAGTAAAGCGGGCTTGCGACGACCACTCATCGGGTTTGCCAGGCACTCCAACGTTCTGGCCGTATCTGCGAATGTAATGCACTACTTTCGACAAGCGTCGTTGCACTTGATCAATTGTGAGTCTCTGTCTGAATTTCGTGTACGTGCACCCGTCTCGGAATTCACTGTTTCTAGTTTTATGTATCAAAGTGCATTGTATGCAGACTGAGTGTATTTTCATCGAAAATAAATTTTTCCGCCGCTGCTTTATCTTAGCTCAGATGTTGGCTGCGACAACAGCAAGAACGGCGAAAGTGATGACAGAAGGCAGCGTTGACGTGGCGGAACTCGAGTCTCCAAACCAGGAGTTTTTGTTGTCAGTAGTACCTTGCGCTGTGGTCTGACCAGCTCCTGGCGATTTTGGGGCTGCCGCAACCTTCTTACCGCCTCCATTGTTTGCAGCTGTCGATGCAGGTTTCGCGTAGTATTGCTGTTTTGGAGCTGGTGGTGCTTTATATGCGGTTGGTTTTACAGGAGCAGCATAGACATTTTTCTGGGGGGGACGACGTTGAGGAGGAGCTACATACATGGTGACTTTGGGTTTTGGTGGTGAACAAGGCTGAATCATGTTTGGTTTTTGATACATTGTTGGTCTTGCCGAAGGAAAAGTTTTAGGTGGTGAGGGTGGTGGTCGAACAGTTCGAACAGCTGGTGGTGAATACAACGCTGGAGATGAATACAATGCAGAAGCCTGTACACGATTTACAGGCGGTCTCCCACCAAGTGGTTGTTGAGGCGATTGCAAGTTCTGAGGGCGATTGCGGTTGTTGTTGTTGTCAGCCTTGGACAGGAACATGGTAGTGTAGCTAAGCATCAACATGAAGATCAGCATTGCTTTGGTATAGCTGACAGTTTGCATCGGCGTTGATTTGGTTTTGTGAATTCGAGCTGGTGAGATACCACGACGGTTTTTTGGAATGAGAATTGGCGATGGAAACTCTTTCGATTTGGCCTGGAAACTCTCGGAAGTTCGGAAGCAATTCAGACGTCATGGTACGCGTGAGTCATTGCTGCTTCTAATCATTTTTGCTACATAACAGATTGACTTCCTTCGTCTGGTTCCGGTTCCGTCTTCGGTGCCTGCGAAACCCTTCGACTTTATGCTTGAATTCTGTAGCAAGGAACGTCAACGACGTGGTCGCTTCATGAACCAGCATCATCTTCTCACGTTTTGATCACGATCTCGAACATTATTCTGGATTAGACATGATATACAAAATAGCCTCTCTACTGTAGTTATCGGTATTCTAGATTGTTTCTATCCTCTTTTTAAGATGGGCCAGTCCGACCCAGACAGCCATTCTGCAATCACCTCCCAAACCGTTTCTACAAATCATTCACCAATCGATAAGCCAGCATGAACATGAAATGTATCATTGCGATCTTTGCTGTAATTGGATCTGTGGCCTCAGCTGAGATGATTACTGGACGTGTTACCCCAGCTAACAATATCTGGAGAATGAATTATACAGTTGACACAACTGCATCCATGTTTCATGCAACAGTTAGTTGCCGAACAAAAGGATGGATCGGTATGGGACTATCATATGATGGTCCATCAGGTCATGCTAATACCGACTCAATACTCGCCTTCCATTCAAATGGCACACATCATATCCATGATCAGTTCTCCAACACTGGTTCCAAACCCCAGCTGGATACCTCGCTAGGCGGAAAGAATGATCTCACCCTTACAGGATGGAGTCAAGTTGGCAATGTCTCCTCAGTAACCTACATGCGTCCATTAAACACCAATGATGGATCTCGTGATGTTGTTATTGAGAACAAACCTGTGTATGTTAGTTGGGCATGTGGTAATAGCGTTCCAGTAATGAACTCAGATGGAACTGTCACCTATGGTATCCATCCAAATGGACAATTTGGTGCGCTTCAAGTCAATGTAAGTATTAATTGTATGCAATTATCATATCACATTACTTACATATAATATAGCTATGGGATAACCAGAACCCATCATCATCATCACCTTCTCAATCAGGTAATACTGGCTCTGGTGGGAATACTGGCTCTGGTGGGAATACTGGTGGTTCATCTGGTTCATCTGGTCCTACACCTACCACCAAAAGTTCTGCTCTATCAATATCATCCTGGTTTCCATTTGCTACAGCTGCGATTCTGGCTATTGCTGCCTTCTTCTAAGTCTTGTTCTCTGTAATAAAAAAGCGTTGATCGTGCTCTTTGTACCATTAGTGCATCATTCACTTCGTATTGAATTTGATGAGCTGAATTCGTCTATTTACTGTTATCCCTCGATATGGGCTTTCGACATCATGATAAACAGGTCGGTGTTACGCGATTATTTTTGCTCTTCTAACAGTGACAAGATATCATCTTGGTAAACTTGCCGATCACCTGTCATTCTCATCATCTGTTGGTATTCTTGCATTAACTGATATGTTCGATATACAGTATCCATGTTTATATAGTCAATGATCATATTGTTGTACTATTGATCTTTTATTTGAGATTTGTATTAGGTCCATGTCATGTCCACCAACAACAAACCATTACGAGGACGTCAATCGGAATCAATCGATATTTTCGTAGGAGGTTTTGTTCTATATCATCCGTATCGTCAAACGCCATCATTCCGATGGCTCTATGTCGATTATATCAATAATTTCATTGTCTGGAATGAGAAGAAGTCAGGTGGTCGTCTGTCCCGTCTATTTCGTCCCAGCTGTAAGGCCAGTATCTCTAGTCTAATAAGAGCTGAGGCAGGACGTGGTGGTCGACCAATTTCACCCGATTATCCGATGGGCGATGATGTCGTTCCATCCGTGTTCTCTTTAATATTCGCTCCCGATGAGCGCGTCTACACATTCCAGGCCAGATCTGAACTTGAGCGGGATATCTGGCTAAAGGGGTTCCAGGACCTCATTAATGGTGTCGTTAATGTTCAGCATATTGCTCATGTATCACCTCTATTTCAATGGACTGGATCAGAATCTGTTCAGGATGCATTTGAGCTTGGCGAAAAGATCGGAGCAGGTAAACCTATTCATAGGATGGGATCAAGATTCATCACGTTTTATTGACGATTTTCTTGTTTCCTCAAAATTGTTTGAAGGCGTCGTTAGACATTTCATTGCTTGCAAGATTCAAATGTAAAATTCCCATAATTGCACATTTAGGTTCATTTGCTGAGGTCTACAAGGGATGTCATAAAACCACACAGTTTCCATTGGCTATCAAGATCGTGAACTTCACCGCTAATAAGCGATCCAGGTCGCCATCTCCATCACCCGAACCTCAATCGACCTCTCCGACACCAATCAAACGCCGATCCAAGACGCCAGACCCTGTATTCATACCCGACTCGCAAACACCCATCGAAATCGAAGAGAAACTTCTGTTGCAATGTCGTCATCCGAACATCGTCACATATTTTGGGTCTCTTCGAGACAATCAAAGTCGATTGGTAACGATATTGGATACCGAAAGGGTTTTGGGTTTCTTATTGTCATACTTAGTGGATTCTAACAGAATTATGTGATGCTGGTAGTGTTCTAGATCTGATTCAGCATATTCCAATACGGTTGTCGGAATCTCAGATATCAAATGTGATAAGATCCACATTAATGGGATTATCTTATCTGCATGCTAACAACATCATTCATAATGATATCAAATGCTCCAACATCTTGCTGAACGCCAACGGAAATGTGAAACTCGCCGATTTCGGAGTCTCGAAACAGATTGACCACGAGACGCTCAATCGTAAGAGTCGTTCGGCTGGAACATTATTATGGATGGCTCCTGAGGTAGACTAAAACACCTGTACGTTGATTGTCTATCAGTTGCTGATATATTTGTAGGTGATGGAAGGCGCTGTAAATAGCAAATCTTCAGATATTTGGTCATTGGGGATTACAGCTATTGAAATGGCAAATGATGGAGCTGCTCCATTCAGCAATGAAACTATTGTGGATGCATTAGCGATGTTAAGGTCAGGAGAACCTCGTCCAGCATTACCAGATCACGAGCCTCGGTATTCGGCTGCTTTTCACGATTTTGTCGAGCTCTGCTTACAGAGGGATCCATCAGCCAGACCCCAGGCTGAACAACTTCTCCTGCATGAATTCGTCCAGGATTCGCATGGCCAGCCGCTTGAAGATGTTGTTAAATATCTTCTCAGAAGTCAGCTGAACGAACAGATCCGGTTGGTAGATGAGGCTGCCTCGGTCAGGGATAACCTGAACAAATTCAAAGACGATCATCGGCAGCGAATTCGCAAAAGTGAAGCATCGTCGAACACGAAACCGCAACGCAAGCCTTTATTACTGGACGTATTCGGCTCTGAAGAAACAAAATACATTTTATCACCTTCGGATAACAATCTTTAATTAACAAAAAAAGACAAATTCGCTCAGAGACTTGATTGTCTTTAAACTGAAATGGTGGGCGATATGCTATGCACTCACCGAATAGAAGCAGCACTGATGTCAATTCATTCAAACCAATTAATTTTCCTTTTGAAAAAACTGACAGCTTCACAGGTAACAGAATCGCTGTGATATGATATGTTTGGGGTCACGGGGTGATGGGGCCGGGGTTGTGAATGGGATAGGGGGTCCCGCCTCCAGTGGGATGTCGTTACATCTGGTATCATTATCTCTATCTGAATCCATTCGTCGTCTTATTCCATCATTATCTGAAGCTGAACTTACCATCTTATCTCGATGTCGCCCTGTAGAATCACGAGCTGCTCGATCTAATACCCACTGGCAATGCAATGCTGCATTACTTCTCTCGTCGGCACAGTTTGCTAAATACCGACCACCATCATCCAAGCACTTTGCTGACCAGGTCGTTCACGACTTAAATCTACATAGGCCTGCAATGGTGGAAAGGTTACTGCTGCATTCGCCGAAAACGCCTTGCTCATTTTGCAACATAGCGCTGTCGTTTCAGGTCCCGGCTTTATCACCATGACTGCTGATAAGTCCTGGCTATCACAGCAAATATTATCATCCAACAATATCGTTTCTGCTACGGTTCTACCGAGTAAACGCGAAAATTTCCTGGAAAGTTGTTGCTAAGACGGTTGATGCTAGGAGAGCATCATAAGAAGATACTGATCGATATGTCATCTCCTAACATTGCTAAAAGTATGCATGTTGGTCATATTCGATCAACAGTAATCGGAGAGGCGTTAGCCAATCTTCTGCAAGCGTAATAAGGCTACTCTATCCGACCGCCTTTCTGTAATCTATCTAGCCAGGGGCATAAAGTCGTTAAAATCAACCACATTGGCGATTTTGGTACTCAATTTGGGATTCTTATGGCAGCCATCAAGTCCAAGTCAGAATATTATTAATACTTGCTATATATGTTCAAATCTAACTTTCGCCAGATGTGTTGATTTAGATAAGCTCGATATTGGTGACCTCGAGGAACTCTACAGATATGGAAAGCAAACTAAAGACCACTCCTTCCTATCGCAATGCCATCAGTATGTTTTACGTTTACAAAATGGAGATCGGGAGATTACGGCTCTATGGAAAAAAATCAAGGAGATTTCTCGAAAACACTATGAGGAAATCTACAGAAGGCTTGGTATCAAATCTCTAATCGAAAGGTAGAGCGTCTTTTAATTTTACTTCTGCTAATCTTCTTCCAGAGGTGAATCGTTTTATCTTCCATATCTGGAATCGACAGTTTCGGAACTACTCGATCGAGACATTGCTCTGCACAGCCAAGGCGCAGTTTGCATTTTTGAGGAATCAGTATGAACTTTGTTTTGAAGCTCTATTTCTGTCTAAGCGACATCTAGGAAGACTTTCCATTGATCATTCGAAAATCAGATGGCGGATACACTTATGACACGACCGATTTGGCTGCACTGCGTTATCGATTTGTAGCTGACAAAGCAGATCGAGTCATTTACGTTGTAGATAATGGACAAGCCAAGCATTTTGAGAAGGTAGTTCATGGCTGGGATGTTCTCGTAGGTTCAGTAATACTGGATTATTAGGTCTTCTCTACAGGCAAAAAAGCGGGCTGGATTCCATTGAACGCTCAGTGCGAGTTTGTGGGTTTTGGTAATTCATGTTGGTTTATGAGATCGGTGACAGTTTATTCTTCAACATCAGGTGTAGTGCTAGGACCAGATGGGAAACGGTTCAGAACCAGACTTGGAAATGTCATGCCTTTGTCAGAGTTATTAGATGCTGCATTGCAGAAAGCGAAAGAAGTTCTTATTGAACGCAATTTTCAAGCTGATGGAAACTCTTCTCAAAGCATTGCAGAAGCAATTGGCATCAGTGCAATCAAATACGCAGACCTGAGCCGTCAACGTGATTCCAATATCGCTTTCGATATGGATGCGATGCTGGATTTTAGAGGCAACACATCGGTGTATCTTCAATACACTCTCTGTCGCGCTTTAAAAATCCCGAATGATTCTGAATCAACCAGTTTTAATGCAGATAATCAGTAAGAATAACGAATAACCGTTTCTGATTGTATTCACAAATTTGCAGAAGTGTTCAGATCATTGCTGATGACTTTGAACGAGATTTATGTGTTGTGATTCTGAGATATAAAGATGCAATTGACGATGCTGTGTCTCGATTGGAGCCTCACATTTTCTGCCAATATCTCTATTCGCTGGCCTCAGCAATGAATTCGTTCTACAACAATTGCCCGATACTAGGACATGAACGGCAATCGGTGCGCGTCGCCATTCTCCGTCGTGCTGTGCAGGCTCTGGAGACTGGATTCAAGATTCTGGGCATCTCGGTTATTGATCGTATGTGATTATAAGAATAGAATTCTGAACTGCCGAAACCCATCGTGACTCTTAGCAGTGGTCTTAAACAAATATTATAGCAGTACATCCCACATAAACTTAAGAAAAAATCCAGAAATTCGCCAGGTTTATTCAGGTTTACGAATAACCTAGGTATGCACAATACCATGCATAAGGGAGCGGATGCTCTGGGATTAAGCCGCTCAGGTTTCTCTCCCGCTGTTTACTGATGTTCTTCTTGCAAAGAATGGCGCGAGAATTCTCAGCGATTCAGTATGCTCCTTGTCTTAGATACCTAGACTCTGTGTGAACTGTCATCGAGTTGAGAACTCAAGTTACGCTGTATTACCATAGGGCTGCATGAACATAATCAAAGGGGACATAAAGGGAGTGAACAGTAGGCCTTGTGCCATCAATCACCAAATCATGATCCTTGTTATCTGCACATTAATTCTTATTCATGTCAGCTCAGCTTGGCGATTCCCTCTCAGCTTTTCACCCAGATCTGAACGCGACCTTGAGTTTTGTGGACATCAATTCATAGAAACATGGCATCAACAGCCTGTAGATCATGTCAGCGTCATTCAGCAGCCCCCAATTCAAAATAATGACTTGTTTGTAAATTGTAGTTTAATTTTCAAGAGCATTTGTTCTTCCAGCAACGTGTATTGATCAACAAGGACCATTTCAATCAACACGAACCGGTCGTCTTTTTCTATACAGGAAATGAAGGGGATATCGAGGTCTTTGCCAATAACACAGGCTTTATGTATGAAGCTGCTACAGAACTTGGAGCCATGCTTGTATTTGCAGAGCATCGATACTTTGGGAAGTCAATGCCATTCGCAAGCGATTCCTATCAACAAAAGAATCTGGGTGAGAAACAGCTTGGAGCTATACTCGCACTTCTAACTCTTCAAAGGCTATCTGAGCGTTGAGCAAGCTATGGCAGATTTCGCTCAGGTCATCTCCAACATTAAACAACAATATAATGTTCCAGACGCTGTTACTATCGCTTTTGGAGGCTCATATGGTGGCATGCTCAGGTATTCATTTATAGTTTCAGTTGATTGTGGTCGCTCTAAACTTGTGCTAGCGCTTGGATTCGCATAAAATATCCACATGTAATTATATATAATGGATCTCGTCTGGTCTAGCTGATTGTCATCAATTTCTGTAGATTGTTGATGGCGCGATTGCATCATCTGCTCCCATCTTACAATTTACTGGCATGGTGCCTACCGACACATTCAATGATATTGTGACGCACACGTTCGAATCGAGCTGTTCTGGATGTTCAGCAAGGATCCATGAGATGTTTGATTTGATCAGAAACAGCTCTCTGGAGATACTCACCAATGAATTCAATCTTTGTGAACCTCTACAAGATCGAGACACCTTAATCGACTGGATTTCAAATGCTCTGGTTTATGAAGCTATGGTTGATTGTATGTGTCATGGAAAACCGCTACAATGCAGCTTATATTCTGTACAGATCCGTTCGAAGCCAACTTCATCCAAGTACAGCAGTTTGTCTTTACCTTTTGTATGCCTTAATGCCTTTATAGCCACTTCCTGCATGGCCGGTTAATGTCACTTGTTCTGAAATAACCAATGATAAGTGCAGTGACAAACCACTGGAATGCTTCGCTGCTGGTGTTAACGTATTCTACAACCATACAGGTTTTTCAAATGTTCTTGTGCATTCACGTTCTGTTTCCACTCACCTGTGTAGGGGATGCTGGTCAATGCAATGATATCAAAGGGCCTGTGTTGAAATCGTTGAAAAAAGACGGGTGGAACTATCTTGCTTGCACTTCAATGGTAATACTTAGCATGGGAGATGGGATTCTTCCAATTGCCATCTAGGTTATGCCAATGAGCTCAGGACCGAATTCGATGTTCCCACAACAGAAATGGGATCAATTGGAAAATGAAAAAGTAAGTGCATACTGAGCACGCCAAATCGAAATTAAATCTCTGTCAGGTTTGCTATTCTTTATATGGGATCATGTCGAATCCTGGATTCGCAAAAGTCCAGTATGGTGGCGATCGTATTTGGACTGCAAGCAATATTGTGTTTAGTAATGGCAAACTAGGTAAAGTGATCGTCTTATGGCCAAACACAAACCACATAAATTGCAATCAGATCCCTGGAGTGGAGGAGGTGTACTTCGTTCTCCATCGCCGAAAATTGAGACGGTTCTTATCGAAGGGGCTGGTAGGTGATATCGTGCACAGCACAGCTGCATTTTCTAACCATAGAATACAGCCCACCATCTTGATCTACGAGCATCAGATCCGGTATGATGTCTGTTCATGATACTTTCCCTGCTGACTGCTGCAGACTGATTCTGAAAGCCTAAAGCAAGCTCGTGATGTTCACAGGCGAAATATCAAGAAATGGATAGATGAGGTTCGAGAAAGGTACGACAAGGCCTGGACATTCAGCATATTAGACAACACAAATTATATTTATCAATAAAAGCAAGTCAGACAGAGGATTAAAGATGTTTTCTGAACAATGTCACTGAAATAAGGCTTCGTACTGATAATATTGGTGCAACGTTCTGAGCTAATCACGAAGAGCACCGTTCTAGTTATTTACATTGCTGGATTAAGCTGACTCACGAATTGCAGACAATCCAGTCCATGGATCCATGATGACCGGCATCCGAAATCAAATTCACATTACTAAATTACAATCCTCAATCGTCACGAAGACGATGCTGCTACCTTATCTGATTATCAGTGCGAGCGGCAAGGTGACGAAACAACTACTGAAATATATTATGGAGACACTGTAAACCTTATAAATTAAACCTGGGGTGAGTCAGAGCATAGAAAACAGAAATGACGACACCAATGCCATTCAGATTGATTTTTTTTGCTGAAGCCATTCTCTAGCAATTCGTTGGAATTTTCGCCGGGTACCTATCTTGGTCATACCAAGTCCAATCAGATCATTGTCGCTGAGGTCACCAATGCAATCCAAATCGATATCTTGCTCGACGAACTTCTCCATCCAAATTTCCAGATCTGCCTCTCTGAGGAACTCTACTAATTCCCGACTGGATTCTTTAGATTTTCCTCTGTTGTCGACGTTGACTAGCTTGTCGGATGTCGAGCTGAGACCGCAGTCAGAAGCAACAGGTGAAGAGCGAGTGTAAGATGCCACAGAGCTATTAGGAGAATCCATATTAACTAAACCATTCCTGGCAAAACTTAACCGTTTCATTGTCGAGCAGAGACGTGCCGTTTGTAAATGTGCCTCGATGTTGGAGGAATCCTCATCATCATCACTAACCCAGGCGCTGGCCTCTTGTCGCTCCCAGCTGGTATCAGCCACGCCTTGAGACATATCCTGAATAAAGACAACATCTGGCTGGACAGCGTCGAAGATGCTACGCGACTTCGAGTTTGTATACAGTTCGTTCTCCGGCTTGGCGACAGGGACTGGGGGAGTGGCTTTGCTCATGCTAGTAAAGCGCAGGTTAAGCGGGATAGACTGTTGCTTGTCGACGGCAACCATATTCTGACACTATTGATAGCAATATGAGAGAGCGAGCAATGCAATGGAGAGTGTGCAGTGTTCTGACCAGACAGTTGTCTGCGTTATGTGTTTGAAGGTTACCGCAATGGCCCCGAGACCCCGAGACCCCAGGTAGAGAGACCAATCAGCAGCCGCAATTTTCAGCAATTGTAACATGAGATAGTCAGTAGGCTGTCTGTTGATGATGTCATAATCACTTCTGAACATGTCTCACACTCGTACTGTATAATCACTGTCTATTATATGGCAATTTGTCAACTTGCCAAGAATCCAACCCCATCCAAGGTACCGAGGTTCCCATACTCGCCTCCTCCGACTTCCAACGAAGTATTAGGAGAATTCAAAAGCAGCAGGCTGTTTGAGAAGAGAATAACCTGAATTAATACTGCAGTTTTTCGGAAAGCAATTTATAAGTATAGGTACGGTATATAGAATAAAAGAAGGTATATTTTCTGTTTCATTTATTTTTTCTATATCGCCTGTTTTTGAAGCATCCAAGCTTGCGGAATTCTACCACTTCACCCAGACTTTGAAACTGAGTAATTTCAAAATCAATCTCAGCGCCCGAATTCGGCAGGTAAACCCTAAAACTCTTCAGCCCGTACCCTAGAAGCCCTGAACTTTCCTAACCCTCTTGCGATTACTGCCACATACATTGCTAATTGCCATCAGTACTTCAATAATTATTATATGTGCTTAGGCTACAACTGTACATGAATTATTAAATGCAAATTTGTATTTTTACTAAATCAAAGAAGCTTTTTTTCTAAAAAAAGTATATTTTTTCCTTTTGATACTTTTTTAAGATAAAGAGATGTTGCCATTTCACAGATCCATTTCCTTTAATGTGATCAAATCTTTGCCTTCTTTTGATGGTGTCAAAGTCGAATTATTCGTCAGCGTCCAGGACTAACATCATCAGCAAATTGATTTCACAGTTAGCGCAAGCCAATTTGATGGCGGTTTGAAGAAATAATATTTGCCAAGTTCGGTCGCTGAAGTGATTGTCGAAAGGGCAGAGCTACATACCACCAACGACGACAATCAGAGCGAAGCTAATGAGATTGTAGCATTGACCGACAACAAGCCGATGACAGCTAACAAAAGGAACGTCAATAAAATCGCAGAAGTCCAAAACTATATCTGAGATGAATCACGGATTCGCTCTTCCCTTTAGGTTAGACCGTTAGAGGGTTCATGGGTCGTTCCTCAAATGCTGGACCTTAACAAGAATCAAACGATGGCAATCATATTAACGAGTCGGGTATCCACATGACTGCTGCGACTTTCGATTTGATTACGCCTGCCTCAAACTTTCGAAATAATTCGGACACTATGCGTTTGTTCTCAACATGCGGTTACTCGCCGATTGCAACCTATCGACATTTCTTCTTTACAATTTTCAGAATCTGACTTTGTATACATGCTGCTGGCACTGGATTCGTGACCGTGAAAGACAACGTGCTGTAAATCAAGATCGAGAACCGATCATCCAGAAACACGGTCAGCTGTAATGACAGCAAACGCAACGATGAGCTCAAAATGAAGGCCAGAGAGATCCCGTCGATACTCAAACTTCCACAAATCAAAAAGCAGCTTTCTGCCCCCTCCTCTTGAATCACAATTCCATTTTCTGTATTGGATCGAAGAGACGAGCCGGATCATCACGCCCATCGACGTAAATAGTTCCACATCCCAAAATAGCTTACACATTTTACTGAAAGCTGCTTTAATGTGAAATACCGATTTGACCAGGATAAATATAAATTTGCTTGAATAAATAACGCAGCACATTCTACTTTTTAAACAGCTCTTCATACGAAGGCGGAGGGGGTAAATTATCAATCTCGTCGGTTGGCATGGGCGGCCTTGAACATGATGCAGATGAGGCATTGCTGGCGTACATTGGCTGGCCTACAGGAGCAATATTGCTGGAATACATTGAGGAGCCTATTGGAGATGCATGGCTAGTAAATGATGACTGGCTTATTGCAGTACTCGAGTATGACTGATTTCCTGGATAACCTCCTTTCTGAGCCACATAGCCCTGTTGGGAAGCCTGTCCTCCTATATAACCAAGCTGGGGGCTTATCACCTGATTAGCATAGCCTTGCTGGGAAGCTGACATCCCTAATTGAGCTGCTTGATACTGTGCTCCATAGCTTACAGCTGACGCCGGTTGGGCATTGCCAGCCCCATAGACGATTCCGGAATACACACCGGCCGATCGCTGAGGTTGCTGAGATTGTTGAGGTTGCTGCTGGTACTGCTGAGCTTGCTGAGGTTGTTTCGGGTATTGTTGAGGTTGCTGCTGGTATTGTTGAGGCTGTTGCTGATATTGCTGAGGTTGTTGATGGTATTGCTGAGTTTGTTGTTGGTATTGTTGAGGTTGCTGCTGGTATTGCTGAGGGTTTCTAGCCGGATTTGAAGATGCTGTTGCAGATACAGAGACATTGAAAAATGAGAGCTGTCCAATCGGGCGGTTGAACAGCGAAGCCGTTGCAGGTTTTAGATCGACCTTGAACTTGCTGCTTTTTAACAACTCTTGAACATTGAACTGGCAATCACCGAGATGATCGGGATCTGTCCCTGATTCGCCATCAGAAAGGATTAGAAAAACCAACCGATGATGTACAAACCCTCATCGTAATCAAAGCACCTTAACAGAATGGGCCGGTTCCGGTCTCCATAGCATAAAGCATCAAGAGATATCGATAATCCAGTCCAAACTGGCTTCAAGGTTTTAAACTGAACTGGCGTTGAATGGACTTTAGTCCATCCGTTTTGTTCTAATCTATAAAACTCCAGATACGGATCGGATTTGCCATTCTAAGAGCATAATTGAATGTCCAAGCTGACCCGATTATTCAGGAATTCTACCCAATCCGCAGCCTTGAGCTTTTTAGCTATTGCAACTGTCATTAACTGATGGGAATAGTGTACAAAGTTGATACCTTTAATCGAAAGCTGTAGAACTTGGTTATTACTAATAGAAGGTTGTTGCTGTACAGTCCCTTGTACAACGGGAGCCTGTTGCTGAACAACGTAAGCCGATTGTGATTGTTGCTGCTGGTGTAACTCTGAAGCCCTTTTCACCTGATTTAAGCGATGGATCTGTCCTGATAAACGAAGTGTTCAGTTTGTGATTCCCCCATAAAAACGGTGGAATACCAGGATACATCCGGTTAACAATCAAGACGAACGACAAGAACCTCCTAAACTACCTGTAAAGGGATCACAATTTTGTCAATAAGAATGTACGTAAGTATGTACAATAAAAGTCCGCATTCAGTCCCAGGTTTTCATGTCTAGAAATCGGGCGCGGCCAGCTACCGCCAAAAGAGAGTATTGTTTTTGTGAAACTACAGTATGATTTTCCAGAATGAGCAGAAGTACCGATAGATGAATAACAATGTATTGAGTGAAGCGATGAATTTAAGGAGCGCAACGTCCAACGAACCGTGGGTATAAACAAGCCTCACGAATGTGATGCAAACCCATAATCCAGCAAAGGAAACGCTCCAATCCCAGTCCGAATCCACCATGGGGACAGGATCCATACTTGCGAAGATCATTGTACCAGAAGTAGGGCGTCGGGTCCAACTTCTTTGCCTCATAGTTGCGCATGAGCAACTGAAGGTCCCAAACACGCATACTTCCACCAACGATTTCACCGACACCAGGCATCAGCAAATCAACGCTCTGGGTCGCCCTTGGATCACTGTCGGCAGGTGGCATGTAGAAGGGCTTCTGTTCCACCGGGAATCCTAGGGACAAGTAAGAAAAAATTAGAAACGAAGCTATATCCATACCATGCATCAAGATCGGACGGCCGATCGTGTCACACATGCGCCTTTCAGGAGCTTCAGGAATATCATCACCAAAAACGAATGGCTTCTGCGTCTCCTCGTTAATGACGCCATTTTCATTCAGCCAAACGATGGCGTCGGCATAGGACATGCGCAGAAACGGACGCTGAGGAGGCTTAAAGTCGGGGTTCATGGCCTCCAGCATTGGACCAGCACGGGCTGCAATCTGCTCAGACACTGTGCATACCATATCTTCAAGGAAAGCCAGCATTTCATCAAATGTGAAAAAGGCCATTTCCTAATAAAACATCAGATCCTGATAAAAACTCGCCAATCTAGAAGCTGGAATGGAAACAGAAAGCGTGGTTTAAAATCAATGCGTACTCCTTCAACATGAGTGAATTCGGAAAGATGTCTCCTAGTACGAGACTGCTCTGCACGGTAAGATGGCAGGATACAGAAAACGCGACCCATTGAGGGAATCGCCGTCTCCAAGTACAGTTGCGAGCTCTGAGTAAGGTAGGCTGGTTCGCCAAAATAGTCGACATTGAATAGATCCGATCCACCCTCAACCTAGCAACAATATGTAAGCAGCTTCAAAACGACAGATGATAGCATCATACTTCGGTTTGGACTAAAGTGGGAGGTGTCACCTCGAAGAAGTCCTGGCTGAAGAAGTATTCACGCATGCACTGAGTAGCAATGGAGCGGATCTTGAAAATGTTTCCGAATCGACTGGATCGCATGTCGAGGAACCGGTTGTCGAGCAAGACATCAGCTGGAAAAAATTATAAGCATTATCCCATTACGCAAAATAACAGCTTACGATGCGATTCCTTGTTGAATCGGTTCTCAAGGTCGACATCACTACCTCCAATCAGAGACCAGTAATCTACCCTCAGCTCAACACCACCGGGTGCACGCTCATCAGCCATGATAGTTCCATAAACATGGATGGTCGCTTCGCGAGTCAGCTCTTTGTTGGCTGATTTAGTCTTAGCAAGATCACCGACCAACACCATTTGAAGGGGAGTCGAAGGTAATCCAGATCCATCTCTCAAAAACACAAAGATCATAGACCTGATTATAATGTCATTCCAAGTCTTCGGCAAATGTGACAGCGTTAGGATACCCTTGGTTACGACGGTTGTGAACCCATCCACGGGTTTGAATTCGCTGTCCAACAAAATCCTTGGCATCTTTGACGCGAATCATAGAAGGCTCGGGCAGGCTGGTGTCAAGCTCGACTTCAGGCATGTACTCAGGTTCAGATACCGGCTGCTGGGCGGCGGATTGAGCAGCGGCTTCACGAGCGGCAGCCTTGGCAGCTTTCTGGGCCTGAATTTTGGCCATTTTCTCCTCTTTCTTACGCTGACTCTTGGACATGGTAGCGTCAGGGTCCGACATTCTGGAGACCGACTAACGGAGACGACGATATGACAATGAGCTGTAGAACAACGGAAATTTTACACAGGGAGATGTGGACTTACGTCTATATTTAGATGGTTCGCCCCCTCATTGCTCTCCAATGTCATTATTGCGCGACCTTATTTCAGTTCCATCATCCATGCGAAACCTGGATATGTGGCAGTTTCTTATCAATTTGAACTGACACTTCAGCTTTTATAAAGCTAGAAGGAACTAGCAGCCTGTGTTAATAATGGTTTACTCATATATTTAATTTGATGACCTAATCTACTTAATTGATTCGCATCGTTCGCTGGCTGTTCGGCTTAGTGAAGAACATGAATACCTGTTGCGGATGCTCGTAAACCGATTCCGACGAGAACCATTGCAGGAAGACTAAGACGCGAGTTTTCGGGTCATTAGCATCATCCAGATTGTTAGGCAGAACTCGGTTCTTGGCTTTCACTACAGCAAGCATATGACCATGGCTGAAAGATCCAGTAGCTTGCCATTCATGAGCGTCTTCATGGTCTTGATGAGCAACTGGGGCACTTGCATTTTGTCCTATTGGGCCCATGGCGCTTTGGGTAGGCATATCGTTTGGAGGTAAGATAGCCGGTGTCTGAACAACGGCTGGTTGAGGAGTAGCAGCTACTAGGATGTCAGACTGTGGTAATGTTGCAGCAGGTTGAGGAGTAGCAACTACTGGAATTCCAGTCTGTGAAAATGCAACAGGAACAGCAGCTGGTAATACAATGGGCGTTGGAGTAACAGCATTGTCTGGAACAGTTGCATTGGGGCCCAAAGTTCCAGGTGCAGACGTCATTGTGCTAGATGGCCCGGCCGTTGCTGGGGCTGACGTCGGTATGGTGGTAATAGGTTCTGATGTCGGAGCCGTGGAAGTGCTGGCCGACGTTGGCGCTGGAGTTGTGGCAGGAGCGCTAGTCGCCGCGGTAGCAGGAGGATTGGGGCTAGATGATGAGACTGCAGGAGCGCTGGTAAAAGCAGGGACAGGGTTGGAGGTTGGTGAAGCGAAGTAATCAGACACACGACAGTTGCCCAGCTCATCGTACGGGCTCAATGACAGCAATGGGATGACGATGGTCTGCCCTGACCGACAGACAGATATTTCTTGAGCTCTAGCCATGGCGATCACAACCAGAAGAACTAGCTTCAGCATCGTGAATAAAACGATTGAGTAAATAAGTTAACAAAATTAGAGTGATGCCTACGTTGGCAGTCTGACGTTGACTTTGACCATGATTCAACGCAGAGATTCGTAACCGTTGACTCATTTCGTCTTTTCTAGCTAGGGTACCGGCAACAGTCAACCAATATCTAAATTATTTCTATGTTAAGGAGATGATAAATCCTCTGCTAAAGAATCACATTGCTAGCCCACTAATAGCATAAATTAAGATTGTTCATACAATAATGCAACGTTTGAAGAACCTAGACGGTAGATCAACGGCGGTCAACAGCGAAATTCCTTGTAGCAGCTGGTAAGCGAATCCGGATGCCATTCATATCAGGCGTAACACGAACTTGACATCCTAAACGAGACGTCTCTGATAATCCATACGCCATGTCCAACCTAATATATTCGTCAATTAGTGAGGTAGCAGGCCGAAGACGGAATCTAAGCGACATGTCGTTCTCTTCGTCGGAAGGCTCTGGTAGACGATCATAAACGTCGCGCTCCAAGATTACATGACAGGTCGAACAAGCTAGCGAACATTCGCAAGCGCCCTCGAGATCAATATTGTTCTCATGGGCAGCTTCGAGAAGGTTGGCGCCAACGCGAAGACGAGTTTTTATCTCTTCTCCGCTGGGCTCAATCCAGGTGGCCTCAATCCTGTCATAAAGCTCGCTGAGAGTAGGCCCCGAGACCGGCGTGGACGAATACGTTTGAGCGGCATTCGACGCGAGACGACGCCTGAAGAGGATCCGAGAGACAGAACGAATCATTGTATGTCAAGTGCACAAGACAAGCAGGGAACTGAAACGGTCTTCAGATACACCTGTTAATCGTGTCACTGATTTCACAATGATGATTGATGACAGCACTCAAAATGTCATAAACTTTGAATCCGCGGTCCGCGCACAATTTTTAATTGACACTTTTTTTCCAAATTTTTTTCATGAGCGTGTTTTACAATGCAGAATTGCTTGCCACAAAATTATTTTTAATGCAAGGTTCAGAGACAAGACAAATCGACAACAACGATTCGTCCACGCCTCTACCAACTGTCCTTACAAAAGAGAGCTGTGTTATATAAGTTACCGGACACAAGCTTCTTTGAGCTTATGTTCTATCAAGCTGAAACCGTTAGATAGACATCATTAGTCCGTCCTTGGCCGACTTCATTCCATCTCAAAGTTGAGGTCATCATATCCAGACAGGCGCGACCGAGAGCCAACCAATCCGTATGGAACGAATGATGTTTGGTAGGGCGAGCAAGTTGATCGACGTATTGCGTCGTTCCGATACCAACTTGTCAATAAACTATTGCTTGGAACACAGCCCTCTTACTCATTTCCGGCCGTCTTGGCAGAACACATGACATTCGCTGGACGGATATCCCGATGAAGAATCGGCTGCGACAGCAGGTAACCAGTGCTTCGATCGCATCGTTCATGAACTTTAAATGCTGGGAGAAATGATCACTGCGAATTCAGGAATAACATTAGCAAATGTGCAATAACCAGAATCGCAACGCCACTTTCTGGTTCGAATTCGAACCGCAATATCGGAACGAGGCGATCGTCGGCTAAAAGACGCCTCATCGCGAATTCGTTTGATGCTGAAGGACGCCTTGAGCACTTGAGGACCGAAATGCCACCATGACAGCAATGCAATGATAATGAGCTGTTTTCGGTTGTATATCTCCTCATTAGCCGGTACAGATCCGATATGATGATTTCGCCTTAGATCCAGTCTGATAGGTTTCGAAAGGTGCTGCTGTGCAACCGAAGTTGCCGTTGCAGACGTGTTCCTGCCTTCACTGGAAACTGTTCATTGAGAATGCAGTTAGTCGAAATCACGGCCAACCAACTAGTGGCAGGATCTGTGGAGCTGCATACTGCCTTTCTGTCCTCTCCATTGGTGTGTCATGCTGCTGACCAGATCAGGAAAGAACAGTGAGTGGTCGAATACACAGAATGATAGGAATGGTGATTATTGCAGTGGGACGATTTATACACAGACCAGATGAGTGATGCAGTTCAATAAGAGATGAAGCTTGCAACTGTCAAAATCGGCTGCGTGTAAAATTTCTTTTCAGGAAAAGAAAGAAGGCCGTGTGGGCTTTGAGAATGCATGCAACAGACTTGATTCAACGAATGTTAAGCGACGTCAGTTATCGGCCCGAATCGTGTCTGCAGTCGTGCTGTAAATAAAGATGGCAAAGGACTGATGGGATATCTGGCGCAGCTCGAAACAACAAACGAATGACCCATTCTGGCACTTTGATTAAAGCAAATGGTATAACCAAAGGTCAATGACCTTGTTTCGCGACTAACGAAAGTGATTCTTGGAAGACGCGGTTTGATTTATCATTTGAAATCAGCGCTCTGTACATGGATATTTACTGAACCAATTTTTGTTTGCATTCTTTATGTCTAAAAAAGTGAAGAATGCTGACTGCAAATGGCCAACAGGAGCGTCTTCTATCGAAAATTGATAAATTCCAGCAAGCTGGGAGTGCAAGCAGAGAACATCTCTCCATCCACGCCTGACAGATGGAATCTGTTTGCTTCACTCTCAAAAACATTCTGTGCAGAATTTAAGCCATTAAGTATCGATAAAAGCAGGATTATTTAACAGATGATTCGGGTAGGATTCAGTATTTTGTGCAGCTGCGAATGGAATTCGACTGAGCCTACAGCGCAACTGGGACTCATGATTTTACAGCTGATATCGAAAAGCAATAAAGCACGGGATGTAACTGGTATCTGTACCGTCTTCCGGCTTGAGATCCCGACGGAAACCAAATAAGCAATATGAAGGAGAAATTGAGACCAACAGGACATTGAAAGCACGAAAAATAAAAATAACGAGAAAATTTTTCAAAATTATGCGCGATCAGCGGAGTCCGTGATGGGAATCTGAAAGCAGTTCCAGGCTAAGAACTGAGATCGGCTGCCCTACATTAGCTTGAAGATTTTCATTCAATGGGGAAAGCTCGCAAAACGAGGAAGTTCGCTCAAGTCAAACGTCTTCTGAACCCCAACGATGCCCGCCTGAAGGCCAATGCGGCCAAGCAAGAAACCGAATTAAAAAAGAAGAAAGAAAGTACGGTTAGAAAAGTCGAGCAGACGACTCGAGCTTTGTTCTTCAGCTACAACACAGCTTTAGGTACAATTTGTTTATCGTCATTCAAGATTCGTATTCAACATCATTAATAGGCCCTCCTTATCACATTCTGATTGATACCAACTTTATCAATGCATCCATCCAGAACCGTCTAGATATTGTGAAGGGCATGATGGATTGTTTGCTGGCCAAATGCACCCCTTACATCACCGATTGTGTTATGGGAGAATTGGAGAAGCTCGGTCCGAAATACCGCCTTGCCTTAAGGTCAGATTTTTAACTTCTCTTATTGAATTTTCTCATGTTCGTGCAGAATCGCTAAAGATTCACGCTTTAAGCGTCTCCCTTGTCAGCACAAGGGAACTTATGCAGATGATTGTCTTGTCTCTCGAGCGGAGCAGCATAAATGCTATATTGTTGCTACTTGTGATAAGGATTTGAAAAGGCGCTTAAGAAAGGTGCCAGGTGTCCCTATCATGTACATTCAGGCTCATAAATATTCGATCGAGAGGTTGCCCGATGCTCTCAATGCTCCGAATTTCTAAATCGATTTATGTCGTCATAGTATTTATAAATCTATTTCGCTTTACAAACTGTTTCCCATCTTATATAGCAAAAGCATCGAATTTTAGAATTCCATCTTAAACAAGAGTGCTCAAGTTTATTATTAACAACTGAAGAAGAATAAATACCTTCGCCAATGCTTTTTATTTCTTCAAGGGGTTCAGGCTGGCAGCCATAATAGCAGCGACGAATGTCATAATCTGCAAAGTATAAATTTTTCCGGTGCCAATACGAAGTAAGAAACGTACCATCTTGTCTTTAATTTCAACGATGTCTTCAGGCAAAAGGAAGATGATACTTCCGATCTTACGAGCAACAGATATGGCATATCGAGCATTGAGAAGCTGATCGTCTTTCGTCTGCGCAGGAGTAACAAGCTATCAAAACAACTTAGTAAAAAGAAGACATTAGTGACCTCGGGTCTCACCTCCCAGTTGATGATGCGGTTCTCAACAGCATACAACAGATCGAAAAAGAACTCGGACGTTTTTAGGGACGGGTCCTTGAATGATTGCATGCGAGTTGACCTAGCAGCATTGGCAACCTGAATGATCATTTGTTTGAGTAAACGCAACGCGGATTGTAATGATCAAACCTTATCATTGGCCCATTGAATGATCTTCTCGTCGGACATGACAACGCCGCCTCCAAGTTGCGTTAAGAATTTAATGATATGGCGACGCATCAGTTGCCTGATCATGAGCTGTCTTAGAGCAAATTCGTACATAAAAAAAGGGGACACATACCAGGTGAGGGCCAGAACAAGTTTCCTGTTTCCATCAACGATATCCGTTCCGCCAATACCGACCAAGCTGAATTTCAATTGCTTCCCAAGCACAATTACATAGTTCGCATTGCTGATCCGCTTAAACCTTGGATGCAATATGAGCATACGCTTATTCTCTGGCAGCATAGCACACTCACTTGTTACTTGGCTTTTTCTCAACCTTGCTCCAATCCACAATTCCGGGTTCAATGTGGTCAATCACTAAGACAGAGAATGGATATGAATGGATTATAATCGTTGAACAGCTACCTTTAAGAAGGACGAGACCATCCTTGCAATCCTCGTAAAGAGCGTTTACGTAGACTTCGTGCAGGCCGAGAGTATTAATCCACATTCGGAAAGCTATAGTTATTTTCAGTGAAAACAGAGCAGAAAATGACACAGAATCAAACCTCTTTCTTCTCGGCTGTCACCAAAGTCGTCATCCATCATTCCTGCTAACTCCATTGCCTGCAAATGTGCTTTAGAAACCGCGACTTAAGTTCGAACAACAACAAGACCTCTTCCTCAGTCAGAGGGTCCAATCCTGGGCAAGTGTTGAAAATTGAGGCAGTAAACGCCAAGTTTAATCGAGCATTGCCCTTAACAATGTCTCGAGCCTATGTCATATGTTAGTTCGACAATTATCCAGAACATTATGGTAATATGAGTTGAGTGGCACAGAACCTGAATGAAAGCATGAATGTCAAGCTTCTCTGCATTGCGAAGGACTCGGTCGGCTCTCTTGGTTAGATCCTTTTCTTCCAGCGCCGATTTGTCACAGCGTTGAGGTGCGATTTGATTGAGCAAGACTGTGTACGCTTCAGAGTCCTAGACAATGTTATAAGACATGCAACAAATGTTATGGAACAATATCAAACCTTCACATCAGTAGCGAAGTTCGTGATGCGTTTAGAAAAGCCAGCGTTTTTTAGATGGTAGTTGAACCAACGAATCAAAAGTTGATCGGGAGGAAGTTTCAACAAATCAGCAAGCTCTTCGCCCTCTTCAAGCAGACGAACCAGCTCTGGATGGTTCTTCAGGTTGATCGTGTTCAAGAGTTGCAATTTGACTAAATGCGCTTCAGCTATCAACCGCTAGCGATATCAGAATCAGCGTTACCGAGCTGCCACACCAGACCAAGAACAAGATGCGGGTGCTTATCACCGCTAGCAAGCTCACTGGCTCCCAAGTTCACTGTCTGGATACCAATAGCTTTAGCTGAAGCAATCACCAAGTTAAGGTTCTCATTGATCTGTTCATAGACTGCTCAGGTACAGCTCTTCAAAGATGACCCATGATCTAACCTGGAACAGAGAAAGAGGTTTGTTGTTCTTTTGAAGGTTCAGAGCACGAACATCAATGGTGTCTTTGACAGCTTTGTTAATGAATTTTGAAAGAAGAACACCATCGTTGACTTTCTTCGCCAGCTCCTGGCCGTTAACATCGATGGGCAACAGATATCTGTTTAAAGTTTAGAATCATCGATCCGTTTGAGATCCGTCGTACTTGAGATCTGAGTCCTCTCCAAGAACCTGGTTGATATGTAAAGCGAAAGCAGTCATTTCTTCTTGTGAGAACGAGTGAACACCACCTGCATGGCCTTGAACTTGAATCAGCTCTTTCTGCTTCTCATAAACCTAATGAAATTTCAGTTTCAAGCAGATATGAGCGAACTCCATTTGATCAACCTTGGCAAAGCCAGCAGCACCAGCTGTTTTCCCTGTCCGAATCGAAGAAATGATAGCCAGAAACTCATTGAATTCGATAGTTCCAGATCTATCAGTATCAACCTAGATCCAGCATTGGATTAGAGCTTCGTCAACGTTTAAGTAAAAGCCCAACTTCGGAGATCAATGTCTTCAGCTGAGAAGCATCCTTGAACTCGTTGAGATTTCGGAGGACAGTCTCAAGCTCAAGAACGTCAATAGAGCCGTTGCCGTTTGTGTCGAATGACGCAAACTCATGGTGGAATTGTTGTAGCTCTGCAGGGGAGAAGGTGAGAGCCATGACTGTGATAGACAGAATCAGAAATGAGCGAGTCTCCACCGAAGCACACGATCTTTACGGCAAGACGCGTGCTTCTTAGAATATCTACCATGATTCAAGATGGATGCAGACAACGGCGCCATCTGACTGAAAAATCTGCCTGAGTCCAAAAGAAGAAGAAGTGTGTAAGCTCTTGTAATACGAGGGAACCAAGAATCGCCAAACGCGTATTATCTTGTTACATACAGTATGAGCATGAGATGGTGGAAGGCTGCACCGCAGATTGGGATTCCGTCGTGCTCTTTTGTCACTCACATTGACTATCAGCATCGCAGTACTCGATTCTATTGGTAGGTTGGGTTTCGAGCTTCAGGCAACGATAACGGTGTATTGGGGCATCTGTGTGCCTGGCCCGTTTCGAATGGAGTAATCCAAACCGATCATCTATAAGCAAACAAACAAGAATAGCATCCTTTCATGTTAAGCGAGCAAAAATCGCGTTTCTCAGAGATACATCCGACATAAATAGGTCAATTATTCGGTGATATTTAGAAATGAGAGTAGAGTAGGAAAGGCTTTTTTACTGTGTGAATGAACGAGCCGGGTTTTATCAGCAAACCAGACAGTCTGTAAGCAATATGGTTAACGTTGCGAATCCTTGCGGCTATCTATACAGTATGTTGACTCCTCGACCAACAATTACCTTCCGCGATTCTAAAAAGAGAGTATATCAAGTTAAAGTGGCTTTTTAAACATCTCGAAGTCGAGTCGAGTCGTTTGTTGACTTTGTTCGGCCTCACACTTGTTGATTGGCTTTCGTTTTTTTAAATCTTCCGAAATCCACTGTACAGGGTAGGGCACAGCCACCGACGCTATTTATAGTTCTGAATGTTTCTCGGATTGCGTTGACCTTATCAGAAGGCCGAAGCGAAGGCCGCCCGTAGTCGTACGTTCAGGTCACATTGTTTGAGCACATGTTACAAATTCGTAACATTACTCCTCTCATTGTCTGGCTGTTTCTGTGTCTTCATTGTATACAAACTTGTGATGCTGTATATCACTTGAGGCCCGCCTTCATTAGCGAAAGAGCTGTCGATCAATTACGGGCGTTCTCAAAGGTTATCAACGGATTGCCTTCGGGGCCGCTGACTATTTCGACATTACATCCTGTAGCGAGATCTGGATTGCCTGAGATAATCTCGCTTCTATCGTTAAATAACGACAATGTCGGATGGACTGTCTGTTAACTATACTTTTCTGAGAATCGGTAAAATAGGATTGTCTGGAGCGCATTCGTCGTAAACCATTACGAAGGCGTCTTGAGCTGTTGCGAATTGCCGATTATTTAGATATGAGTATAGCTCCACCAGGCCGGCGCTCATTTCTGGAGCTTATAAGCGATATGTATGTGAGAACCTTAACAAAGTCAATGAAAGGTGTCGGAAGTCTTTTGAGGTACCGGCGCCAACGAGAAATCGAAGACGAAGAATACCTATTTTCTGTGATTGCAAACGCACTGCCCAGCAGCGCGCTTTCATCGCCGTCATCTTGCGAATCATGTGTGGAATTACTGCCTTATCTTACAAGGGAATCCATTGATCGCATCTACCCACAAGCTCTTGCATTAGCCAGGTGTGTGAAGTTTCTGCTGTACTTTAACAGCGGTCTTCTATTACACGAGTTTTTCCTATTAATGTGCATTTAGAAGTGTCAAAAATCGCAAATCGTCGTTCTTCTCAGCTCTTCGTTTGATTGTGGCAATGGCTGAGGGCCGTTTTAAGATTCACGAGTTCGATCTTTTTGACAAGGCCATCTTCCTTTTAAAAGTTCGTGCCATCAATATCAGCAAAGGCGATGATGGCAACGATGATATCAGGACTCTTTGTAATTTGATAAGATGTCTAGATGAATCATGGACAAAAACGGGAACCCTGACCTTCACCGTTACTTCTTGGTTGAATTTTATTTTCCTGCAGATGAGGTTCGCGGGTACTTACTGACCACGATTTCGTACTCAATGTTTGTTTAGTGCTGTGGTAGCAGCCGGCGCAGATAAGCGATTGCTGCAAACTTACACGGGATTTGTTAACCTGATAATCTCTCGAATCCACAAATCGCACTTCGCCACCGTTAGCTTTCGAGGGTTCTCTCTATTGGATTCAGTAATCGAGTCAATGTTTGTGTCGTACGGGACACCGTACAATTTTCAGACAACATTTGGGGTCGATCTGTTAAACCGGATCATTGATAGAACACCGAATGATATTCTCTTCAAAACATCTAATGGGCAAACCTCTTTGCGCTTCTTGCTGAAGACTTTAAAGTACAATACCGCTTGTGTTGTGGACGCTTCTTTGAAGTTTACGCTCAGGTCTAAATCGGACGGTGATTACTTCAAGTGGAACGGTTCTAAATGGCATCGTCTTTTGGTGAAGTTGCTCATAAGGAGAAGATCAAGGAGACGATCCGCCTTAGAGTCGCATGAGACACGAACGTAGTCTTTAATGATAATTGTAAGGTATCCAACATGCATGAGATATCATCACTAACTGATGAAACTAGACCAGATTGGCTTACAACGATTAGAAAAAGGTCGTGATTGGTTTATTAAGCGCCATGCAGCTCAATAAACTGTCAATCAGAGGAAGTTAACAAATTTTGGAATACCGGTAGGCTTATGCAACAAACATCACAAACTTTCCTCTACGGATTTTGTCACGAGCTCTAGACAAACAGCACCGATTGCATAAAAGGTTACCACATTCGGAAGGACTTTTCCTCATTGATGACTCACGTTCGGGAAATCCTTAACAATGGCGTCATGGCGTAGTTCCGGTGGAATTTCAAGGCCTAACTGCTCAAAACAGAATCACGAAAAGGTCTTTGACCACATTTATATCCCATGAGAATCGGCTCTATATCTGGAATCGTCTCGGCGTGCCTTATTCTAAGCGCGCTCTCGCATGCAGCTGACGCTCTCCGCGACGAAGACTTTCAGGGAGCAATTCAAAACCGCCATGAAAGCGCCGGCCCTTCCAGCTCTAACATGGCACAACCTTCAAGCTCGACTCCGAATGATGAAAAACAGCACCCAATAGACCATCATACGGGTTCTTCCACGAGTACTGTTGTTAGCAATACCAGCGTTTCTTCCATCTCTGCTATCAGCAACGGAACCAATGGAAACCTTTCCACCCATGTCGTTTCCAACAACGGAAACAATATAATGCATGTCGATACAGATCGGAAGCCGTCGACGCCCAGCTCACCTGGAAGCGGACTGAAGCCATCGAGCCCCAGTCCGTCTACTCACGGTAATGGCGGCGACACGCCATCGACTGCGAAGCCATCCGCTGATCTCAACGGCGGAATGAAACCATCCGCTCCGAGTTCGTTTCCAGATTATGTCGAACCGGGTTCTCACTCTGGCAAGGCCTCAAACCCGGATTCGTCAAGCTTGAAAAAATCGCAACATTCTGTTGAAGCTCCACATGGCCACGATGGATCTCGATCGTTTTCTTCTGGATCGGGCTTAAAGCCATCTAGTGTAAAACAAGAGTCTCCCTCTAGTAGCAGCTTGTCGCCCTCTGGCGGAATTCAAAGTGCAAAGCCCTCCTCCTCACGACAATCTCCTGATGATCATAGCGAGTCGCTTCCGCTTTCATCAATCACGAATTCTGGTGCGAAGCCTGCCAATACGATGCCAGCAGCTGATCAATTTCCCGGCGAGCAAACTACCTCCGACTCGGCTTCGCCTAACGTCGCTAAACCAGCTGGCAATCCTCTCACGAACGCGACGATGACTAATGTGCCTGCTCCTGCAATTTCTCGTCCAACTTTACCTGTCTTTGACAAGACATCTGGAACGCCAAGCATTAAAAAGCCAGGAAAACGAATAACGACAACAACTGTGACAAGGAAGAAGAATTTACTCGGGAAAGTCGGCTCAGGTAGGGCATCGTTCAAACCTTCCTACCTGGCGCCAACGCCTTCACGAGGAAAGACTCCGATGTACTCTCCGCCAAGAACGCCTTCCACTAAACGAATTCCTCCTAATGGTCACCCGCCGTTGAGAAAAACATCGACGCCGGCGCTCTACTCAAGACCTTCGTCGCCGAAGAGCTCAACTCTTTACCAGAACAAGCCTCGATCGCCGTCACCTGCCTTGTACTCGGTATCAAGACGAGCTCCGTCTCCTGTGTATTCAAACCCCGCTCCCCAGAAATCAACGAAAAAGTCAACAGACTACAAAGCTCCTACCCCGAAGAAGAACCAATCATACAAGGCTCCCAAAAAGTCTAGTAACAGCTCATCTGCAGAAGCAAAGTGTCTCTCTGCAAGTGCAATTGCCCTATTACTCACTGTTGGTCTTCTTTTCTAAACCGATTTCGGATATAAACTGATTCTGTACTTTATTGGCCAAATGTTTTAAACTGAACTGAGCAGTAGTGCGACCCGTATAGTTTCTTCGACGATTTGCCAAAGTGGAAAATCCAAAATCCATTTCCACCCATAAAAAATATGACCAAAAAACCAATAAACCACTCATGCCAATACAGTAATCCCAAGAATTTCAAAAATTCGTTCATCCCAATTCTCAAAAGTTTCCCATCAATTTCAATTTTTTGAAAAATCAAACGGTAAGCCTAGAAAAGCCCCTTTGATGCAAACATGATACTCTCAACTGAACTGAGCCAAACCCGAACAAAATCAGGGCCTGTAACAGCTACCTGGCTCCGAGACAACGAGGTGATCATGAATATCATAGATCGGGTAGGAACAGTGAAATCCAGATTGACGACACCGACAATGCAGTTGCATGTTAGATATATGAACCGAGCCTGGGTGTTTGGGAAACCGATTCAATGGGTCGCCAACTGGACACTAGCTGAGGCTACCTAGTTGGGAGGGAATCCAACAAAAGACAAGGCCACATCTGGATTATTTCTCACGAATCAATTAGATAGCGTATCTGTTATCATCGTGTACAAACCTCACCCAATAAGCTCTGTTTCCTCGTTCATACAGACTTGCTGATCATGGGTGGTATTTGGATAGGGTTGCGATTGTTTTGCGGTCGTGCTGCCCCAGTAGATGTGTGGACCTGCCCTCCATGAGTTTGTCTGTCAGGTGCAATGATGGGTGCGAGAGAGGGCGACATTTTAGCTAAGTCGACACTGATTTTCGCTGTGTGACAAATCTATAGTGAATAACAAATCAAATCGACATTATGGATTCGAGTTTGTAGAGTCTCGTCTGGATTTGGAGGGCGAATCAGAATTGGCGAAGCTAAATATGCTTTCAACGATTTGAAGACGAACATGGATGCATCATATCTCTCCGAACGATTGGAACCTAAATCAGCTATTCATCATCAATACGTCAATTGCGAACAGAACAAAACAATCCTTGAATCATTATAATCATCGGCCTAAACGCTTAATCACTGCTGATCGTTCTAACTGGGGATTCTTCAGCGACAATCCGAACAGATGTTGACCGCAATGTGCCCAATTATGCTATTAGCACTAATTTGGGGATTTCACAAACCCGCGTGCATAAGGTCAGCGATATCAGCACACCAAATAATATTCCAGAAGAATACAAAACATTTCCGAATGATCTATGACCTGGAGAAGAAACAATCTGATGGAGCCCCGTTAGAAGGGCAAAAAAATTTCCTTGAAATTGGAAATTCGATTTACCATTTGAATTATATCAAGAGAACCATGGATCATCATCATCGTGAATCAAGCCCAACCTTCAAAGCCTCAGATTGTCTGTTAATTACAAAAAGCAATGGCGTTTATTGCGACGGCGCCTATCGAAGAACAACATACTTAGCATCATCACTTCCATTAAGGGATGGGCCTCGGTAGGCGCTCTGCCTTGTCGGGCTAGAGGCGACCTCGAAATATCGATCTTAATATCAGTACCTGGATTCAATCATGTCCAACACGGCCGGACGCGATATCAGCCCCAGGACCGACACCAATGTCGTCAAATGTGGTCATCTGAAGAAACAGGGTTGGAAGTTCACGAATCAGTCGCTGAGGTTCTGATTTCGGATCGTCAGGCGGTGCCAGAGGAGGGCGAAGAAACTGGAAGCGGAGATGGTTTATATTGAAATCTGATTATATCTGCTATTTTCAGGAAAAAGATGGAAAGTCTACAGATGGCCCTTGTCTGGGTGTATTACCATTACGATCCGCTAAGGTTTATTATACAATTTTTAGCACAAAATCAGAGCGGCTCTATCAGTATCTTAAATTTCGCAACCCTAAAACCCCTGCAGAATGCTTTCTAACCAAGTTATTGTAGGTGGTTTCTGTTGAGTATGTTCCTGATGATGTCACTCCATCAGCGCAAACGTCGCCTGGTGCATCGCATCCGGCAGCCAGCCCGATTACAACGTGTTACATGTGCCAGAAATCATTCACGAAGAAAGTCGTCTGTAAAAGTTGCCAGAATGCCTTTTGTACGAATTGTGCATCCGAACTTCAGATGGGAGACAAGTGGGTCGTGCTTTTCGCGTTTGGCTCATTTACTGATAATGCGATGCACAGAACCTCACGCGTGTGCTCTAAATGTCGCTGCCACCAAGCAGATGATGATCCGGTTAAAGAGAAGGGTTCCGCCTTGGAAATGGGCATCATTGTAAGCCATAGAATTTTCGGCCTGTTCATTTTCGTTGGATATTCTCACAAACGCTTCTTCCCAAACTTTTATATCTAGATTGAATATTAAAATATTTAAAGTTGCTGTGTCCACCGTATCATTAATATCGATTCAGGTTGAGGTGACACAACCGGAGCCGAAAAATTCGAAATTCTTCAAGAAAGAACGTCCCCAGCATCTATTCGCAATCAAGACAAAGGTTATACAATTGCAGAATTTAAAAGTTAATCGGTCTCACAGATGCAATAGGAACGTGAGCTTTGGCTAGCTGCAGAGGACGCTCAAGAAAAATCAGCTTGGATTCAGGCGATCGCTGGGCTGATCATGTCTTTTAAGAAATCGGCTACAGGAACCAGCGGTGTGTATTTGCCTGGCCTATGAGTATTGTCTGACTGATTTCCATGAAAGAATCCCCAATGTTGAGCAAAGAAGAGCCAGACATGCCGTCAACGTAATCGTGCGAGATACCACGAAATCCGCTCTGACGTTCATCATAACAGTCCCCAATCGGAAATTGATTACGAAGAGATCACTATTTTGGAAAAGATTGGGGACGGCGCCTTCGGTGAAGTATTCACAGGAAGGCTTTGGGGCACGGATGTACTGTGCAACAACTGTTTTATGGCGTGGTCTGATTAGCGCTCTTAGGTTGCTGTGAAGACGATCAAACCCGATCAGGCTACGGAAGGTGTCGTCGAAGATTTGAAAAAAGAGGTTCATGCATTCTTCTTCTATTTTGTCCAAGTTTGAAAAGCTTTTCGTTCTAGGTCGCAATCCTGTCGCAATTGCGCCATCCCAACGTCGTGCTTTATATCGGTGCTTGTACAAAGCCTCCCAACGTATGCATCATAACGGAATGGTGTGATCGAGGCTCGCTTCATGACGTTCTGCACGATTCGAATATTCCTCTCGATATTCAACGAATCGTTTCGCTGGCAGTGGGCATTGCTCAAGGTAAGGTCCCTTTTGATGCGATTGCATTCTCCATTCGGTTCTTACCGGATCGATTCTAAACTGTTGCATTCCTAGGAATGAATTACTTGCACAATCTTGAACGTAGAATTATTCATCGCGACCTTAAGAGCCACAATGTCGTCGTTGATAGAAATTTTAACGTCAAAGTTGCAGATTTTGGTCTTTCTCATGTCAGGTATGACACATTGGTTATCGTTTGGTTTGTGGCGATGCTCATTGCTTTTTTTAGAGAATCGTTAACGCAACGAAATCCCGATTCTGCACAAGCGACCACCCAAGCCCTTGGGTTCGGGCAACAGCGTCCTGCTCTGGATCAGGAATTCGGTGGAGACGACGACAAGTCAATAAAGATCACATCGGAATCGATGGGCGGTCATTATGGCGTATTCGGGACTCCCGAATGGATGGCGCCTGAAATCATGGAAGGCACTGCTTACAACCAAAAAGTTTGCTTTATAATTACCTAATGACAAAAATGTTAAGATTTCGCCTAGGTGGACGTTTACAGTTTCGGCATCATGATGTCTGAGCTTCTGACCAGAAAGTTACCTTTTCGCGACCAATATAAAATCAAATCGTATTTGGACGTGGTCGATGCCGTCTTAGATGATGGCGCCATGCCAACATTGCCTCCCTGGATTGGCCCTCGCTTGAAGCGTCTTATCGAGCTGTGCCTTTCACGTAATGCGAACTCGCGACCATCGTTCACATCCATCATAACCAAACTCAGGTAGTGTTTGGTAGCGATTCTGCGAACTAAAAGTTACCGATATCTTAGATCGATATTTTCCTCATCGCCAGCAGATCTGTTCATTGCCTTTGATATTCCACGAATAACGCATATGCTGAGCAGCACCGACCGGCATAATCAAGCATTAGCTGCTAAAGAAATATCTCTTTTCAAATTCGACCACGAGTCCGTAATGCTCGGTTTATGATCAAGATTATTTTCGGTTGTCTTTGCATTTATTCTATATTTTTGCCTATATAAGCGCTGCCTAACGAGGACGGATTATTCCAGGTTCTTAGGAGATGGTGAACGTCGTGTTTGTGCTCGATGTAAATACAGTGCCGCACAACACCGCCCTCTCGATGATGCAACGGTCACCTTATTCATCTCAAAGCTTACAGATATGTTGGCGTCCAGTTCGGCAAAGGTTTTTCTCTGAAGATTTTCGTCAACGGTCTGTTTGATATTACTTCAGGTTGTTCTCCCTGCTGTAGAAGCTTTAGAACGTCTTATCGTGATTGGGCGGCAAAGATCGGATTCAAACTTGCGAACCGAGCATCTTCGTACTATTTGTGAAAAGAATGGTGTCGAGCGGTTGATTGGACTGGTAATCAAGACAATTTTGAAGTTGTTTTGTAGTGATCTATTCACAAAATCCAGCTCGCATTGATAATGTTTTGAATCGAGATTATAGGTGGCGTCCAAATCGGAACGTCTCTCACAATTGGCATCTCGAGCTCTAATGCTGCTTGTTGATGATCTTCCTGTCGATGATATGTCGTACAGGGCATTGAAACCAACCTCTCTAAACGTTCTATCTTCCTTAATGATCAAGGAGATGGTTAACCTTAGGGAAAACAGTCATAAGCTGAATGAGGTAAACGGTTTCTGAATCTGTTTTTTTCTGAAATCAATTTCGCAATATACCTCAAATTCTCTCTTTCATCTTTCTTGATTATTCCCCTTCAGTCGCTTCAAGAGAAAAAAGAAACAGTCTCTGCTCTGAGAGGGTTTCTTGAATCAGCTAAAACTAAACAAGAAGCGTCTCCTTCTGAAACAGAGCAATCGCACACTACAAATGCTATCGTCACTGGCCTTCCAATTGCAATCGAAACTGAACAAACACAGCAATCTGAACCGGGGTCGGCTCCTTCAGAATCCCTCGCTGATGGACCTTCTGTTATTGAATCGTTTGGGTATGTGGTAAACTCTCTCCGAATACCATCCGTTTAACTCTCAAAACCAGGGTTGCTTCGATGTCTCATGTTGAGATTGCTATTCAGCCCAAACCAGCTACAGAAGATGTTGTTAGAATGCTAGCGTGAAATATGAATAAACTGAGTGCTATCTTAGAGGGATAGCAACGACGTACCGGCTGCCCAATCTCAACCTCAGACAAGCGCCGTTGTCGCGTCGGACCAACCCGTTCCTGTGAACTCCAGCAACAGTACTTTAGGTAATCTAATGTTTTACATACTTTCGTCGGTAGCTAACTCATTCGTCAAGATCTGGGGGAATCACGTCTGCAAAACTATCGAACTTCCGGATCAGAAGAGCCTGAGAGTGCAACATTGACTAATACTAACGCCAATGTGAATTTTTTTCCCTGTTTTTAATGCTTCGTGGCTCGTAATTTCAGCTTTTGAAAAACCCGGGCTGATGCCTGCTGTGTTACCAGGCTTCGATCAACTGGCCGCCGACTCCTGAAATCCCCATTCCAGCTACACATCCAGGTAATGTTGTGCTGCTTCTGATCACGGTTCGTACTAATTCTGAACATTTCAGCTTCCGCTTTAGACCCTCAACTTGTTTATGCTGATTGGGTGCTAATCCACGACTCCAGCTTAGAATTGTACAACGTTAATCCTCCTGGGCGTTCGTATGAATATTGCTCACAGATGGAAGCCGAGATACGTTGTCGTGCAACCTTCCCTGATCTTCGTTTATCCATCATATGAAGAGATGCGTCAATCAGGTGGAGTGCCCCCTGAATTCATTGTTAACGCTGGCGTTCCAGCTGGCAGGAAGCTCAAATACAAGGTAGCCTCACGCTTTCTGATGGGTTTTCATTTCGCGTTGGTTGTAATCATGCAAATCAACCATTTTTGTTGCAGCAGTGCTTAATTTGCTTCTAGTTATGTTTTGCTTAATCTTGTTTGGTTCAGACTGGTCGCAAGTACAAACAACCATACTGTTTCCATTTGTGCTGCCAAGGGATTAAATGGTGGTTCGCGTTGCGCTCAGAGAAGGATACTGTGTTTTGGGGCCAAATTCTTGTATTGCCACTTCCAGAGGTAGCTTATTGAATAATTTCGCCTTTCACAGCTTATTCACTATATAATCTGCTGTTGTGCATACTGACGTCAATTTAGACAATCGAAACGACTATGCAGCGCTATATACAGTCTGAGCTCCGTGATGGTGCTGATTTCGAGCAGGTTGATTCGGCAAATGATTCGCTGTCTCACCCACTTTCCTCCCAGCAGGTATTCTTTTAAAAGCAATTCATGCTTTTGCCTTAAATGATTAACGTTTTTAAATTTTAAATAAATAGAATACAATAACTTCTTTACAATTTTTTCACCTTTCATTTATTTGATTTAACAGATCTTATAACGTTTTTTAGGATGCTCCAGCGCTTTCTAATGCTACAACTATTGAAGAGTCTGCTCTTTCAGTTGCGATTGGCGAAGTCAGCGCTGCTCTGCAATTTCCAAGCAGCATTGTAGAAACTCCAGCACCAAGAACCGCCTCTAATACTGAAGAGCGCGATACCTTTATTTCGGTTTTACCTCCAACAGATTTTAAACCCGATAAGAAATCTGGAAAGGTTTTTGCTTATCACCTGTTTAAGTCTGCGTATTCATGGACACAATAGGATTCTACTAGCGATGTTGAGGAGGCCGATAAGAGCCAAACCGAGATGCAATTTGACCTTCTTGGTATCAAATCACCTGATATTGACGAAAAGTTATCCGATGGCGCTGCTGAAAATGACACCATTGATCGTAAATTCGAATTTGTTGATGTCGTACGTCAGCCGGAACAAGGATTGCCAACAAGCAACCAGGATCAAGTTGAAGATGCTCCGATGATCAATAGCGATACGCATTCAGAAGATGCTGTTCATCATGATGCCTTAGATTATGTAAATCACAACATTGCCGATTTCCAGCATCAAGAACAGTTACTCTCGATCAACCAACATTCTATTGCTGATTTGCAAGCCCCGATGACGCCTCTAGCTCTATTTATTGAAAATGCTAACGCTCCACTAACAGTCCGACATCGCGACGTTGCCCAAGACGTCGAAGTTCAGGAAAGCGTTTCTGCTGTGGATTATGCCAATGCATTGTCGGAAGATCGTGATACGCTCAGTATTGTTCATTATAACGACGTTACTTCGGAAACTACTGCTGCTGATGCCCTCCATGATGGAATCGGAATCAATTCTGCTCCACTCTTGGGGCCATGTGTTTCTGATGACTGCTCGAGAATATCCACAGAAGCGATAAACGAGCTACAACCTGTTTTGAAGAGGTTTGTTTGCCTTACATCGTTGTGCTGATGATCTGACTTGAAAACTTAAGCGGTGCACCCGAGCAACATAGTGAGAGGTTTAGTATCGTCCAGCACAGCGACCATTCTTTGGAGACTGTCGCTGCTGATTCCGTTCCTGAAGATAACAATGTCAATGCCGCTTCACTTATCGGTGTCTCCATTTTGAATGACAACTCGAGGCTATCCACAAACCCTGGAGACGAGCTAGAACTTATTGCTGCACAAAAGAGGTATTTAAACGGCAATGTCCGGTTCAGGTGGCTGGCTGATGTAGAAGTTTCAGCGATGCAATCGAGAATGATTATGTCATAGTTTCTGCCAGGTACATTTAGAGATTCAATTGGTCTTTTGACGCTAACACCGATGATAGCGATGCTACACCGATTTTTGAAGGAACCGCAAAACATGCCGACATTGGTGCTACAAATGCTAGGTATCTAATCAATGTTCTTGTAATGATCGACTGACACAGTATACGGAAAGTGCATCGGAAGTTGCAGCCGACTCGTCCCATATGGTTAATCGATTCGTGAAAAGATACATCGATGTTGCTGCACCGACTACAATTGATGCCAAGATTAACGTATGCCTTACCATAAAATCTGGTATGCAGCATGGAAAGCTTATATCTGTTTTCGCATTCTCGAGACCTGAGCATTGTTAGGTGACGACTTGATTCGTTCGGATAAAACTTTGCAAATGAACGCGATGCCTTCGGTACCCTCACTGCCAGCAATATTCGCTTCAGAATATGGTCGTCGTGATTGCTGGCAATTCGCATATTTGGTTATAGCAAACATCAAAACTATGAAATGTAAGTTAACACGCGGCTTCCTATTCAATAATTAATTTATCATATAGGGGAGCGTCGCTTCGTGATCTTATTGGGTTCCCACCCACGTCGCTTATTAGCGTTCAAGAGTCATGGTGAGAGAACAACACCAACACCAAACTCGCGTTGCTAAATCCGGTTTTAGAAGCACTCGAGCTGGTCGACGAGTTTGTACTTGAAGGTCTCGCCCACGTTGCGGACGAACATGTCGTTGAAAAGTGCCTCGGTTTCGCTGTCAATGTTGATCGCAGGTTGGCGTTCGCTGTTCCAGTCCGCTCTGCTGGAGATGAACATCGGCGTGATCTGCTCTGCGTCTGCAGCTCGGAAATGGAGAAAAACAAATGGATGTCTCTGCTCGAGCGTGTCGTTCTCATCTCTCGTACTGCAACATGATAAATTCGTAACTTTGAAGACCGGCTGGTTTCGCCGTTTCGTCTCTGAATCTGATACTTCCGTCACACCCATGTTAACTAGGCGACGTCCTTCATTAGCACTTGGACACAGAGATCATGTTGGCCCCATCAGCCAAGCCCTACGGCGCCGACCTTTCCTTCGACTTTTGCAAATAACTGTTGTTTGTCTGTCGGTGCTTTCCATATTTGTAATGGTCAAGTATAACCCTTCGCCAATCGACTACATCATGAACGAATCATATCTCGAAGATCAGGCCCCGTTTTTTAATGAATCTGTAGTCGAATATCGCCATCGCATTCAGAACACGCCTATTCGGAAAGATACGATATTCGTATCGATAGCATCATTTCGGGATATTTTTTGTCAGAAAACGCTCAAGCGTTTATTCCAATCTGCAAGTAGACCAGAACGGGTCTTTGTCGGGCTTTGCGATCAGTATGATTTTTCTGATCCTGACGATATTCCTTGTATAACGGGCTTGTCTGGGAAGTATCGCAAGCAGGTAAATTTGCTAAAAGTCAAGCCCCAAACCGACCTTCCCTGCCTAGGTTCGCGTTGTGCGATTACAAGCAGATCGCGGTCGTGGCCCAACACACGCGCGCTACATCGCTTCAAAGCTGTGGTCTGGCGAGCAGTTCTTCATGCAGATCGACTCGCACAGCGACTTCCTTGCAGGCTGGGACGCGCTGCTCATCGATATGGTACTGGACTGGACATTGCTGTGTTAAGAGCCTCTGGCTCATCTTATTTACTTATGACAAATGGCCACTGAAAGTTGGACATTTTCACCAAGTGGAATTTTCACCAAATAACGCACTTGTTTCATTTTCATGAAAGTTTTCAGTGACTATTTGGCATCCATTTAAGAGACTCGTTGTAGTTGGGGAGATTGCCAGCTCGCTCGATCGTGACGCATTACCCGCCGTCCAGCGTTGGCGAGCTTGGCCCAGGCAATCCGATCCCCTGGATCTGTTCTGCAACCCATGACAAGGCGCCACCTGGTCTGATCATCCAGCTGCCGGAAGCATGCCATCCTGAGAGTCATTCGCCTGGGTTTAAAACCTGTTTCGCGCCGTAATTATTTGAACAGCTCTGGTCTCTGTTTGATAGCAGACAGGTTTCTTGGCGCAGGATTCTTCGCTGGAGAGAGCTCGTTATTGTATGATGCTCCGTTCGATAAGTGTATTTGGTTTCGTTTAAATTAAAGAGCTTGCGCTGATGTTTGTCTAGATCTGGCGTTCTTATTCCATGGTGAAGAACTCCTGATTGCTGCACGTTTGTGGACAAGTGGATGGAATCTGTTCGCCCCCGAGTTCAATCTTGTTTCGCATGTCTATGGCGGTCGTTCCAAGAACGTTTTCGTTCAAGTTCCAGACTGGTATCTATACGCATCGAAGTCGGAAGCTCGAGCTCGGGCGATTTTGCAGTCTCCTTTGCCCGTCGATAAAGATTACGATCGGTCTGAGATCGCTGAGCTAGGAATTGGGACAAAGCGGCCACTAGATGAATTCTGGCGGTTTTCTGGCGTCAATATGCCAAGCGGGAACATCTCAAGGCGATGCGACCAGTGGTTTGATACAAATCGTAACCTGTGGAGGCACACCTCTGATAGATGATCGTGTTATCTATCAATTGGTATTCTTTAAGACGAGAAATTATCTAACTCAAATCCATCGTGCCATGGCTGCAGAGGATCTCAAGTTAGTATCGACAGACTGATGTGAAGTCTGATATCAAATCAAATTAACAAGATGACTTGATACGGACACTGTTCAATCTATTCTAGCAGAGCCATAGGATCCAAAGTGCAAATTTTGATTTATTCATACTTGCTTTTTCCACCATCGCCGCCGCGGACAGGTTTCTTTGAATTCAGTCGATGTTTAAACTCAACAATGTCGCACACGACTGTGTCCGGGTATTCCAGAGCCGGAAAATGTCCACCTGAGCAAACGAAGATTAGTTCGGGTCGCTCTGTAATCTGAGATGCACCTTTATCGTGGAAGTTGTGCTGAACGACGTTCCCGTATTGTTGACTAATCCACCATGACGGCGACCATGTAATATCGCAGGTAAATTCAGATATTGCTACTGGAACCTTCGGGACCTCTGTATCGGTGTATATCGCCCATGGATCTAGCCAAAGCGAGTTCCTGTAGAAGTCTATCGACGTGGGCAGAGATTCGGTCAAGATGAACAATGTGATCGTGGTCAGAATCTCTTCCATTCGAACTCGACAATGCTGCAATTGTGTTCGCGATATATCCAGCTTCTCAGCGAACAATTGCAAACGCTCCTCTTTGGTCATGTCCTCTTTTAACTCGACGCCAGTCGAATCTGTCCAGGTGACGTATTTGTCAGCGATCCAGACCGCGGCTGCAACAGGGGATTGAGAGAGAGCCAGGCCGATGGTACGAGGCTTGGTGCAATGATCGAGCAGATACGAAGTCTCCTGCAAATAGTTTCTCATCATGATTTGCTTCTTCAAACGTTCGTAGCGTGATGGGAATGCAAACATCATCGAGAACAGATTCTTGATGGAACGCCATGGCGACCAGATCGATAATCGCGGTATGCAAATGCTGCCTTGCTGGTGCAAACCGATACAGTGTTTCTCAGGATCTTTCGAGACCATCATGCTGGCAACGACGTTGCTTAAATCTGCACCGTACACGATATATTTGTCATAACCAAGACGCTGCATCAATTCCTTGAAGATAACAGCAGACTAAAGACCGAATGTCAATGCAGATCGAGATATCAATATGATCGGGCGAACTTTGGTGCATCCTATCCCAGGCTGAGTCTTGGAGAAGATGAAACCAGGCAAGGAAGGCGCCACGACATGGAAGGCGTCGTCGGGTCGAGCCGGGCGCGTCAGCGTCGGAATGATTCTGCGAAATTCGAATGGGGTCGATGGCCATCCATGCATCAGGATAATGGGCGTTGCATTGTCTACGAAGGCGTCGTAAGAACTGCAGATGATGAATGACGAACATTACCATGAGGAGATCGCGCATGAATGAAATGGATATCGACGCCTTCTATCTCTGTATGGAACTGAGGCAGTTCATTGAGGGCGTTGAGCTCATCATCGAGGCGATACTGGGTCTGCCAATATTCCATCAAGGTTTTGAAATCGGCTACTTTCAGTCCAGTGGCGCCATCGGTATCATCGATGTTGTTGGGAATCACTGCAGATTTGATGTTCGCCTGCAAGGCAGCTATCTACAAATCGACTCAGTATCGAGCGTATCGTGCTGCGATAACGCTCACCTTCTCTTCCGGGAACTTGATCGTGAAAGGGAATACATTCAGCTTGGGATTGGGAGTCATGTTATGGCGGCACAATATCGACTCAGATTCAAGTTTGAATCACAACCGTACAGAAATCTGATCAATGGGGGGGGGGGGGTCCTGGTTCGTATCTTGTACGGAACTCCGAACTTGACGATTTAAGCAATATCGGGGATGACACGAGGCACGATATCGGACGGAGATATGACAGTATTCGAGATCATATCATGACAGCGTAAATGCAAGAAGTTTTCATTCATTATAAGCGGTGTTCGAAGCTCTTCAGCGTCCTGACGTGCCTGCTGATTATGGTTTCCCATAGACCCTTGGTTATTGATGGTTATCTAGAGCTGCTACAATTACAGTATTCGTGCATCTTCTCGTGTACATGGGATCAGCCAAAACCTTTGATATGGAGCATTAAAAATGATCGTCAATCTGGGTGAGCAACAGCCAGCATATGCTTGAGTGGACCGAATAGCGGCATGGTATAGTTGGGCGTTATGAAATCGGCTCCCAGCGCCCTGTTAATACTGAGAATCCGCTATAGGGCAGTTCATGGTGAACTGAACGATTTTAGGCAGAAAGCAACAACAATATGAAGGTTATCTGACAGGATTTACTAAGTCTTTTATTATAAATTTTACAGATTTATAGATTGCCTTTTTTCTATCTGTAGTCCTGCCTTAAGCTCGATAAGCCCTGCTAGACGATACTTATAGCAGCGACATTTTAGTGCCTTGGATTATTGATAGAGTTTCCAGATGATCATCCACCATCTCAAATCAAACAGTGTCCATCGATAACTAGCAGATCTCTATTAAAATCGGCACCATTGTCAGAATCGTCTTCTACTACGAATCGGCATTTGAAGGAATGAAATTATCAAGCAAATTATGTTAAACAAATCATTGCTGAAAGATTGAGTAAAGAGGTTCCTGCTGAGACCCGTAGAAGAGCGCATTGAATCATTTGGTCTAAATGCAGTCGTCATTGATGGCGATCTCCGCCGCCATCTCTGTAGGTATCGTGACCGGGATCGTGATCGAACGCTTCGTCGATCGGCGACGAAAGCCAGCACCACCGATTGTCATCGACGATGATGACAGCGATGAAGAGATCGAGGACGATGGCGACGATGAGCTGAGGATTCTTTTGGCAGTTCGTCAGGATTTGAAAATGGGCAAAGGCAAGATCTGTGGTACTGTATGGCTCGCTAATAGGATCGTCGAATCTGAGATCGTTCAGCTCAATGCAGTCATGCTGCTCTTGGCGCTTATAAGCAAGCTGTACGGAAATGGCCCGAATTGGTCAGGAGGTATGAAAGGTCTGGCGAGACCAAGATCGCTGTTAAGATCAACGATCTGCAACAAATGTACGTTTGGTGTTTTGAAAGTTTGTCATCGCGAACTCGAATCGTCAATTATTTTGTTCTTGTTTTTCTCACGTTGAGTCTTTAAGCTATATTTTTTAAAATCCTGGACGATGTTTCCACTCAAACATTTGTCCAAAGAACGTCATGTTTTCCAGGTGCTTTCTACTGTCGAAAAACAATCGCTGAAATCTGGACCAGGCAGGAATTACGTCAGGCAGCCGAAGCGATCTCAGTGCCCACCCATACTGTACTCGATGCAGGGCGTACTCAGATTCCGGCACATTCGGCGACCGTACTGGCTCTGGGTCCCGCCCCCAAACGTCTGCTTTCGAAAATCAGCTCGCATTTGAAATTGTTGTAATCCATCTAATTGGACTTTTATTTAGCAGTCATCATGACACCTATCTAAACCAGATCTGCATTGTTCTACAGAACGGCTGTCTTATCGTTAATCAACAACGAGAGAAAAAATCCTCGTTGATGTCGCGTGCACCTCATTTCTGTCATCTCTTTGATTATGTATGTTTGAGACCAAACATCGACCTTATCTTCGATATCTAAATCGGGAAGTTCACCCAGGGTCAGATTCCGACCTGGACATCGATTCTAGGTCGCTCTATCCTCCTCATGAATCACATGCTAGCACACGACAGCTGTTACAAACCTTACTTAAAGCGCCTCGACATTCGCTTGATATAGTCGACCAATCACCTTGGCTTAGCCAAAACCTACCGATATATCAGCAGCAAACCCGAACACAGTCGAAACAGCAGAAACGAACGCAACCGCTTTCGACCACGTCACGAGCGAGATTGAAATCGTCGGAATATGCAGCCCAACCGATTGTTCCGAAGCAGAACGAAGGGAATCGGTCATTCAGGAAATCGAATCTCAACGTCATTCGATTGAATTTTAATTGCATCCCGGATCCACCTGCGACTGATTCATATCGATCGGCATCATCACTCAACAAGTACGATCACATCTGGCATCAGGAGCATCGCCTTCGTGCTTTACGTGAGCAAGTTCGTGTTCAGCCGCCACCGTTGCAGGCAAACCGTCGTCCAACTCAACAATTATCTCGACTTTATTAGCAAGATCATCAAATCAGGTTGACGAGTTCATTCTCAGCCTGAAGTTCTGGTGAGCGATCTGAGCCATTGCTGGCGTCTGTGATTCGTGGACGGTTCGGCAGTATCTCTATAGCCTATAGGTTTCTCTTGTTGTCCCTATAAGAATGCTCTTTGATCAAAGTGCTTTTACTTTGTTCTTTTCGAGAAAAAAGTTCTTGATCTCACGGATCATTCACAGATGGTGAAATGAAACCAATGAAAGATGTCAATCTGTCAACGAAGGCTTCAAAACCTTCTCACATAACAGGACACCTGGCCTGATCTGTTGCGTTCCATTTCGCAGCTATTTAATGTAATAAACCGAGTTGACGGGACTAGGGTTTAGGGTTTGACGAAAGTCAAAGACAAACTTATCTCCATCTGGTTACCTGTACTGTTACTGCGGATAAAAGTTCTTCATTGTCATCACTATTGTGGTGGCCATCCAGCTTCCATCATCATGGAAGATATCGGGGAGCCGTCGTCCGATGTGGCTGCCTTGACGACGATAGTGGAAGGCGGCGGGGTCTTAAGCCCAGCGATCAAGGCGGTGCTGGATCGAGAAATGACGGCGTCGTATGAAGGCGTGATTCGGGCCCATATTCGACAGAAGGATGGAATGATCGCCCGATTATGTTCAGCTCATTATCAGGAATTTATCAGCTCGATTGATTCATTGGTGACACTGAAAACCGATATTCGCTCGTTGGATGAGCAGATCCGACAAGTTAATGACGATGTCCAAAGCAGCGGCCGAGAACTGATTGACGTCGCCAATCAGCTGTTAGACTGGAGACGTGCCAGGCATGCGATGAAGAAGACGAAGTGCCTGCTGACGATCTGCAGTCGGGCCTTGGAATCGATCGCGAAAGCTCAATCAGCCGCGAATCAGGGCCAGCTGATGAACGCGCTGAAATCCGTTGGAAGCGCCGAACGGGCGCTGCATGGTGTGATCCCTGGATCGTCTCCGGTTTCGACGATTATTTTGGGGAAGATGATTCCCGCTACCGTGAATGGAATCAAGCAGAGAGTTTGTACTGATGCTGATACATGGATGCTACAAGCACAGTCGAAAGCACCACAGATAGGAGCCTGGGCCATATTAAACATGGAGAAACGAATTCGCCAAGAGATGGCCAAAGAATCGAAACGCCATCGCGAGCGCATGCGGCAGCTGTATTTTCAGGTGCAGAAAATGCAGTTCTGTTGCACTTAGGAGCTCATCATTGATCAGGGCGATGAAGCCGAGCGTGATGCTACAAATCTGAGCTCGGCTGTCAGCGATGTGGTTGATATCGATTCGGGCGTCCCTGATGAAGACTTGTTCGAACGGATCGCCTTCGAATTCAACACCGTTTATCAGGCTCTTCATATCTATGAGAGCCTGAACATCCCTCTCGAGTTCTCTCAATATTACACTGATAACAGGTCCGCTCAAATCACAAAAGTTTGTTGGTCACCGGTTTCGTACACAGATTTTGACTTTTTTTCCAGATGTTGGAATATTCAGCTCCCGCGAGTCCAAAACAGCTGTTAGACAGCATCTCGCCTTACTTTGCTCGAATTGCAGGGTTCTTCATTATCGAGGATAGCGCTCTAAAGTCTGGCAATGCCCTGATGCCAAGGTACTGCATATAGTTTATGTCGTCATCATTCTCTCTGATCGATCAGGGCTACTATGGCATCTCTTTGGGATATGGCCATATCGTCGATCAAAGTCGCGTTGAACGACGACTTAATCGGTTTGATGACGAGCGGGGAGATTCTCGACCTGAAACATCAAATTATTCTATTCTGGCGAACAATGTCACAATTTGGCCTAACGAGCGCTCCACTAATCTCGTATATCGCTTCTCATCGTGATAAATACGAAGAAGTGCTTGTAGGCACATTCAGGACAGATTTAGGTCGGCTTAGGCAGGCGTCCTTTTGCTATTTTCTTATCTCATTACAGAGGCTATATTCGCCAAAGAAAAGTACGAGCCGATGACAGTTAATAATGCTGAAGAATATCGCAAATCGGTGTTATCATTTGGACTGGAGTAATACGTGCTATAATGATATATTGCTCGTTATTAATTGCATAGCAGGCCTGCCGATGTCAAAAACAGACCAAATGAATTTCCTCTTAGTGTGCCTTTCTCTTCTACTGTGCCCAAGATCGGCAAGCTTATGAAACATTTCATTGCCGACTATTTCGCTGTATGTCGTTTGCTTTGTTATTCGATTTTCCTGGATAAGATGGGTAACAGTTTGCTGCTTCGGTTCCAGACATGTTCAGCCATATCCGAGAATGTATTGATGACCTGCTATTGAACGATGTCAATGCGAAATTAAACTCGATTCTGGATGGTGATCAGGGAAGCCTCAATGTTAGTCCTGAATTATTCATTTAACGGTGTTGGATGTTCCTAAATGTCATAGGTCTCGCAAGCTGTCCAGATTGCAGTAAATGCAGACGCTTTCGTCGGTTTATGCACCTTCTGGGAGCGGCTAACAATGGTTTACTTGGACCCGAAGTACTACATACAGCCGTTCTCTCTCAACGCCAAGATCGCTTTCTCTGATACAAGGACACGTGGTGAGGACTCAATTTTCGAGGTGAGCGTTTATTGCAGCGATGTCGCATCCGATCTCATTTTTTTAAGGTCATCGAAAGGAAGATCAAAGATATGCTGGAGCTTCTGGCAGGCTCTATTGATTGGTGTCCTCAGATTGTACAGACAGGTCCATGTGATACTGTACAGATGCTTGTATCATTCCTCGAGACAATCATGAACTGCACCCAATATATGCCAGCGAGTGTTCGGACAACGGTCCATTTCGCGTCATGCCGCTCCATTACCAGGATTCTGGTACAATTCGCTAGCGAAGCTGAGAAAATCAATGTCCTAGCTATGTATAATCTGGAGCAAGACGTTCGCCATCTGGAAAGCTATGCCGCCAAGACCGCCATTCCCAATCTTCATGAGGCGTTCGCTCAGATTCGCCAGCTCATTGGGATATTCTTGATTATCAATCCCGAACAGCTTCTGGAAGATAACGTTCGCCAGACGAAATTTCCTCTGATTTCTGCACATAAAATGGCGGGCTTTCTTGACAAGTAAGTCGGCCAATGTTGTTTACAGGCGCTTACGATTGATAAATTTTCCAGATTCAAAGAGACGCCTTTTTTGAGTTTAGTCCCACCAGATCTGCCCAGGCATTCGAAGAAAATCATGGAATCTGTTGCCAAGAAGCTTCGAAGCTTGTCATATTAAACCTAATTATTCTTGAACGCAATTTGCCACTTTGTTAGGGTAGAAGGCAAAACAATCCAAAATACGGTAGTGAGGGTGTTCTAGCTTTAGGCGATTGGTTTCTTTTTCATTTGAGCAGTTGTATTGAGTTCAGTGAATTGGCCCGTATATGGTACCTGACTTTTAAGGATTCGTCAAAAACCGCAGCATGACCTTTCGCTGATGTCGTCATTCACCATTGCAGGCCTCACAAGAGTTATCGGGGCGACCTGAATGGAACCATGTCATGAACGATATGATTTTGTCTTCTAGGAAAACATAGAGCTGAACATGAAACACAGGAAAAGCAGTCTGTGCAGAGAAACCATAAAAGTGAAAGAGTGCTATGCAGTACTGGAGGATTGGCAGTAATAGGTTTCGCTTTGTTCTGTTGCGTATGGACAGCGAATATCAGCTTATTAACAGCTTCCTGAACATTCTCGCCGGTCTTGGCGCTGCATTCGAAATACGGGAATCCAAGCTTCTCAGCGTCCGACCGGGACACCTTCCGATCCTCTGCAAGATCGGATTTCGTCCCGATCAAGATGACGGCTATGTCGGGTGCTGTGTGATCCACCACTTCTGATAGCCAACGGGTCACATGCGAAAACGAGTTCAGGTCGGTCAAGCTGAACACCAAAATCTGGACAACAACGTCAGCTTGTCTCACAAACAAGCAAAGGTCAAAACACAATCTCTCCAATGCTGCACACAATGCTCCAAAAACATAATAATTAGGAAAGTCGGCCCACCGCCCCGAGCGATCCTCGATAGTAGGCGCTGGTGATAGCTCGATAGCGCTCCTGTCCGGCCGTATCCCAGATCTGTGCCTTGACTCGCTTCCCATCTGGCGTCGTCACCACCTTGGTTGCAAATTCGACCCCTAATCGGCCCTCAGCATTCTGATTTCACAAGGTCACCGCCCTACCGATCGTTGATTTTTCTTCTTGCAGAAACGTGCCCCGGCAATATCGACTTAGGATATTGGTCTTGCCCACGCCTGAATCCCCAACGATAACAATCTTGTATAAGGCTAGACACATCGTCGATAAGAACTATCATGGTTATAAAGCGATGCCCTTCCACCTTCATAGAAGATAGCAGGCGCTATTGTCTCATGCGAATCCGTCTCCATAGATTAAAAGATAGATTATCTCAGATCGTGCCCAAAGAATCCAGCAGAAGATCTTTTATAGCTGGACTCACTACCCGATCTAAAAGTGCAACTGGAACATTTATTATACCTTAAACATTACTTTGATAGCACCATCGCGGCCGGTTGAAGCAATCTCGAATCCTTGACGAAGAGCGGATTCATCCGAAAGGGCGTGCAGATCGAATCTGTGTGTAATCAGAGGGCGTACGTCGAACTTTCCCTGGGCTTGCAAATGAATGCATGTCGGATATGTATTGCGATACTAAAAACAGCATGATCAATATAACGAATCACCAAAAACTGAAATCCTGACCCGAAATACACCTCGAAGATCAACTTGGCGACAAGCAGCATCAATCAACGGTAGGCGAACCTCGTCCGAACCCATTCCAACCAGTACGACGCTGCCTCCGCTTGTGGTCGAACCGATCGCTGTTCGGATCGCGGATTCGAACCCGCAGCAGTCGATGCTGATTGAGAACTGGACGAATCGCTTTAAACAAATTGGCATCTTCAACATTCAGCTTCATACATGTTCGCCATGATTGCCTGCGATAAGCTCTGCAACAATGTCAGCTTCGCTTCGGTTCGACACGTTAACGACCGTATCGGCTCCGAGCTTCTTGGCAAACCTCAAGCGTTCCTTCCAAAGTTCAGAAGCGAAAACAAAACGTAGATGGCTTCATAGAACCTGTGAGACATCGGTGATGGCAATATGACGCGCTCCAAAGGCTCGTGCGACCAGCATCGATACCAATCCAATTGGGCCAGCACCGAAAATGGCGACAGTTTGCCCTGGACGTAAGCCGGCCCGCTCGCAAGCGTAGACGCCGACCGAAAGCGGCTCGCACATAGCACCTTGTTCCAGGGTCAGCGACTCCGGCAGGCGATGGCAGAAATCGGCGTCGTGATTCAGATATAGCGTCAGGGAACCATGAACGGGAGGCGTCGCAAAGAACTGCATGCCCGGACATAGGTTGTACTCGCCCGTCTTGCAGAAATGGCAGCGTCGGCACGGCAGCCCTGGCTCCAGGGCGACTTTATCGCCGACTGCCAGTGAATCGACGCCAGGGCCAAGAGCGACGACGACGCCGGCGCATTCGTGGCCGATAATCATCGGGGCACGAACAACGAAACTGCCGATGTGGCCGTGCGATAAATCTGCAACATCTCGTCAATGATCCAAGACGATGATGAGCAATGAACCTTAACAATGACAATCGGAACCACAAATGCCCAGATTGACAATCTGGATCGTGGCCTGGCCGGGTCCGGGGGATGCCGGCACTGGCACATCGACGATCTGCAGGTCATGGGCTTTCATAAGCATTGCTGCTCGGTTCTTGGAGATGGTCTCCATAATGCCGGAAATTGACAGTTTCAGGGATCCGGCTTAACGACGTCTTAACGCGAAAAGACGAATGTAGAGGTGCGTCACAGACTGTATCGAAAGTCTCTTTAAGTAGTTGTTGGCTGCGCTCTGTAAATCTCATGCTGATCTTCGTTACAATCAAGGAATGACCTCATTATCACATTAAAGTAAGGAAATGCTTTCAGATTGGAATGCTCGTTCGAAACCGTTTGTCAACAACACCTATAACTGAATTCAGTGTTACTATGGCAACGGCGCCGAATACACGCTTTAATGTTGTAGGAATTTAATAAAGCATGTCCCAGTTATTTAAAACGTTCGGTCTTTACTCCCCACTCCAGGTAAAGGCCGAGGCCGACAGTCAAAAGAGTGCGCTTGATTGATCTTGGAACAATGGGGTGACCCACGGCCCCAAGCTGTAGCTTCGCAATCCGACTATGGGCAAGGGTTTTGATCCCATAGCCCATAGGTCATATTTGACTTGATTGTCTTTCATGGCCATATTACAGCTCGTGGCCATTCTTATCGTGGCTCTATGCGCACAGACGGCAACTAGTGCTGAATCCGACCGTGGCAAAATCAAGCAGCCCTCTGCCTTCATCAAAGATCGACCCATCCGAAGTCTGGCCGACAGCTCCTGTTGGGCTGACGCCGATGATAACGCACCATTGTTGTTGGACCGCCTTCGAAGGTCGTTAAAGGATTTCCCAGAGGAATCGTCACAAGAAAACGATGATTCATCTTCCTCAAATGCGACCGAACGTCGTAAAGGCAAGCAGCAGCCATCCACCACGACCAGGAACAAATCTCACCCCTCTTCGGCGATGTCCCGGGGTGACCAACCTGCTCAATTAGTTTTGTCAAATTCTAGGCCGAATCGACCGTCCACATTCAAAACTCCTTCTGTTAAGCTGAATCGCGCATTAATGGGAGTTTCGAGAGCCTGTAGAATCACGCAAAAGGTTCTTATACCAGATCCTTGTCCACCAACGATCTCGATTCCCTATCCGATATTCTTGGAAATTTTTCGTCGGGATCATAAAAGTGTTCCTCATGGGAACATCGAAATAACTGATTTCCCCGAATCCGCCAAGAAGATTCCGAAGGAGGACCGTTTTAAGTGTCTGGATAGGAACATTGATTTGGGCGCATCAAGGCAGCAGAAAATATCTTGGTGGTTGGATCACGATCGCTATGATACTGAAGAAAGGGAAAGACCTTCTGACAACCCGAACCGGGATGTGCTGGCCCCCGAGCAGATCGACAACTTGTTTTCTGAGCGAACCAGACTTGCACCTATCAAGCTTCGACGGTCAAGTATCTTCCTGCCCTCTACTTATTTCAAATCGCGCTTCAATGCGTTGATGACGTGCATTGAGAAAGATCCTCTTCACGTGAAGCCGTGCTTCCAAGATCGTGCCAATGTGAAAGGGAAAGCTCCAGCTCCTTCGGCAGAACAAGCAGCTCTGATACAAACAAGGGGAATAAGCTCGGCTTCTGGGTTGAGTCGCGGCAACAGGATGGTGTTTTCGACCAATGGCAGCAGAAATGTCTCTAGACGCCGAATCAAACCGTATGCTATGTTGAGATCAATGTTGTAATTCTGAGGCTGATTTGTTCCTATCAGGCCACCTCAAATTTTGTCCATCAATTGCGAAGCACCATCATCCTGGATGCGTAAATATACCAACTGCTGATTGTCAAACTGTTTAAAGCGCTGCAGAGATTGTGCTAATTTTGTGCCTTTTTTCAGGAAGAAATACATTCTGCCGAAAATTTCCAGTTGCTTATGAGTTTTTTTCCAGTGGTTATCGTCATTCTACCTTATCTCATGAGAGTACAGTACTGTATGACTGTATATAAAAAGTGTATAAACTGATGTTTGAGAATCACTTTATCAAAGAGATCTCTGGACTGTTTTCTGCAATTTTTGCGCGACGGCGCAGTTTTTGTTCTGCTCTCACTCACCACGATAACTTCGTAGTTAAAGTGATTTAGGCTTGGTCGTCAGTTTCGAATTGCTCGATCTCGAGCCATGATCAGCGCCGTCTTGCTGGTCAACATTAAAGGCGAAATAGTCATATCTAGGTTTTTCCGCGATGATGTCTCGAAGCTAGACACCGATGCCTTCCGCTTGCGAGTTATCGCCGCCAAAGAAATTACTTTGCCGATTGTCCAGCTAGGCGATTGCTCGTCGATGTTCATTCGGCATGGAGATCTGCATATTGTTGCAATGACGAAATCGAATTGCTATCCAGCACTTATTTTCGAATACATGTTTAAGCTTGTGGAGGTTTTCAAGGCATATTTCGGCGGCTCCTTCGACGAAGAGGCGATTCGATCAAATTTCGTTCTGGTGTACGAATTATTGGACGAAACTATGGATTATGGATTCCCACAGATTCTCTCGGCTTTGAGTCTGAAACAATATATCAAGGCGGCGACCGTCAAGGGCGAGATCACCAGTGATAACTTGGCGCCTGCTGATAACGCCAAAATCACGTCCGAAATCACAGGCGCCATCGACTGGAGACAACCAGGCAAATATAAATATCGCAAAAACGAGGTATACATCGACGTTTTGGAAAACGTCAATGTTCTAATGAGCACCGATTGTATGGGACTTTGTTTTGTACTTGATCATCTGCTTAATGGTTTGTTCAGCCACGGTTTTGAGGTCCGATGTTAGTGGCAAGATCATATTGAAATGCTATCTGACTGGCATGCCTGAATGCAAATTCGGCATGAATGACAAGCTTGTCTTAGATAAGGAGGCTTCTTCAAAACCGAGCAACACCAGAAAGTAGGTCTCTCATTTTTCTGCTGTCTGTCAAAATGTGCTAGAGGATTAGATTTTAGTGAAACGTTCTGAATTCACCACTGATTTTCTCTTCAGAAGCGGGCAAGGTATTGCAATTGATGACTGCACGTTCCATCGCTGTGTTCGCCTGGGACGCTTCGACACAGACCGTACCATCAGCTTCGTTCCGCCTGATGGCGAATTTCAGCTCATGTCCTACCGTATCACACAAAACGTCCAGCTGCCATTTTCGATCCTTCCCGTTATCACCGAGCATGGCAAGTCCAGAGTGTCGTACAGGTTGAACCTATTTTTCGAACGATTTTTTTCTCTGTTTGTTAATTGACTTCGCTTCAGGATTACTCTTAATGGAAGCTTCGATAAGAACCTCTTTGCTAACAATGTCTGTATGAAGATTCCGTGTCCAAAGAACACTTCCACGCAGACATTCCACGTTGGTCAAGGATCAGCAAAATACGATCCCGTTAGCAGCATGATCATCTGGAAAATTCGCAAATTTGCCGGCAATGCCAGTTATGTTCTCAATGGCGAAGTCCAACTGAAAGCTCTTCTCGTGGATAAACCATGGCAACGACCCCCTATCTGTCTGGAATTCCAGGTCGGTATTTTCAGCTGAGTTTGATTTTCGTCTCTTTTTCGGACGTTTTTCTCGTAGTTTTGGAATCTTTGTTTTGCAAGTTGCTGACTGCAATCAGGTAAATATGTATACTGCAAGTGGTTTGCAGGTGCGATTTCTTAAAGTAGTTGAAAAGAAGAACAGCTATCCTACTGTCAAATTGGTTCGATATGTGACAAAAAATGGATCATATCAGATTCGAATCTAAACAAATACGAAGCTCCCGTTCCTTTGGATCGCACATATAACAACATCGTTATTGTACTATATAAATATTAACAAACTCGGTTCTCCACTTCCTGCGTCTCTGCTAATCTGCCATATCTAGGTAGGCTATATGGATGATATTACACCAGCTTTTTCCAGGTAAAATGGCTCACACTGTTCGCCCTCATATTTAGATCTTCCACTCGTTTGCTACATTTTAATCAATTGTATTGCTTCTGTTACAAAATCTCAGTAGATAACACATTTGCATCCTCGTGTCAGAAAATAACTCGTTCATGCATCATGGGCTCATGGTCTCCCACCCGTTCCACGACAGCTTCGACATAAATGGCGGTTGATCAAACCTCATCGCAGAAAATCCGATTTTGGAGTAACATTTACATGTCAAACCAGCATGTATCGGATCCGTGATCTTACAATTTTCAGACATAAACATTGTTAGGCTTTGTTCGATTTATGCCTTATTAGATTGTTAACTTCGCAAATTTTCATTAGCTTTAATGGCTTGCGATATAGCAGAGCTGGACCACTCATTCATCGCCACTGTCAACATAGTGCTATAACTGACAAGAGAGCTTGCGGGATCTAAATGCTGCAGCGATTAGCAAATATAATGGTTGAGCCGATGTTAGCCTTAAAACGCATCGTGATGCATTCCTTATCATTAAAAAAACCGACAACCGCCAGATCTCTGTTGGAGGGTTTGATCGAGATCGCTACCTGAAACTGCACCAGGATTTTTTCTCGCAAAGTGATATCTCTATAAGAAGGATGGCGCCAGCATATATTGCTTTCCTAATAGCATTAGCAGCATCAGTAAGAGATGATTCTAACATTGGAAAATGGACAGCATCAGCATGGTCACGATGCTCGTCGCCTTGTGGGCCTGGAACTGCTTATCGGCACGTTGAATGTCGCTCACAGATTACAAACCAGATCTTACCGCATGAAGGATGCTCTGCTCCTAAGCCACCTACAAAAAAATTCTGTTCGTCGCTCGAATGTCAATGGGGCTGTACGCTGAAATCTGTGAAGCCAGTGTGCTTAGCTGCGTCTTTAAAACAGGTCAAAAAGGCAGTCATGGACAGGTTGGTTGCATGACATGATATCTACAGGTTCCAGATGATTTCTGTAATATGCAGAAGCATCCCGGCAACTTCACTGACGATTTTATCTGCCCATATGGACATGTAGAATTATGGCAGCCGCTGGATCTTCGTTCTAGTCACGATGGTCAGTCAGAATCGTCGTCATTTTCTTGGATGATTCTCTCGCCATGGTCGTCTTGCTCGCCCCATTGCGGATCGAATCGATTCTCATGGCGCCACGTCGCTTGTGTCGACAGCACCGGCGGCATCGTCGATGACACCTTTTGCTCTGGGTCGGCACCGTCCGATCGCCGGTCGTGCCCTGGGACAATCGAATGCTCAGTCCAGCATGGTCGATGTCGGCCAAACGATGGCAATGACGTTGCCGACTACTGGTGCTTCAACAAAACAGGTAATAACATTATGAGAGATGGTTTATTTGTTACTCTTCGTCTTGTCGCTTCTTGAGCGGCCTCTCCACATGTCAGAATTTTGGCAGGCATTAGGGTTTTATCATTCAGAAACTTTATTCGCCATTTGATGATGTGGTAAAGTCTTTTTATTCTCTTTGAATGTTTCCGTTCTTTCAGGCTGCCGCTTCGTTTACACAGCGCCGGCAACTGTTCCATTTCAACCATCTGAGTGCTGTAATGACGAATCCTAATAGGCCTGAACAGCTGGAGAATCGAATCCGATTGGTCGCCGTGCTCCATCCCAACGTGGTTAATGACGACTCGGCGCGTCTATTGTCGAGACCCTCCTTGCGAACCATCAGATCGACCCAGCAATATCCAATCATGCGCCTTATTGCCGCCCTTAACCTACCAGCTGGTTAGCTCAGACGAAGCGCCCCTCTGCACCAACGCCTGCGGCCCCGGCGTCATCTCCAATCCATACCAATGTCGCTTCCAAAACTTGGATCTCGATGATGAATATTGCCAAGCTGCAGGTCGTCATTACTTTTTTTGGTTTCGTTTACATCGTTCGTTGTCGCCGTCACATTGTTGGGTTTCTGCTTTCATTTCTGCCATTGCAGATTTAACCGAACAATAGGTGTCCCCGATCCGGTCCCAATTCCTTGTAAAACTCAGACCTGCATGTCGTCGAAGCCCTGCGATCTCCATGCTCGGTTGAACATCTCGATTCCGCCCGGTGCCTTTGCAAACGATGACCAGATTCGGTTGCAGCTTGAGCTCGATCTGAAAGCGGCGCTGCCGAACGCAACCAGCGTCTTGGTTTCTGTGATTCGACCTATTGCTGCTGACGACGTCGAGGCTGAGTTCTCGGTGTCATGCATGGATGGCTCCGTCTCGGCTGCCGACTCGATCGAGATGCAAATGTCGGACCCCGGCAGCGCTTTTCGTCGCGGTGTTGTCACGCGAGGCAGCAACCAGCACCTTGAGATTTTCGCATTTCAGCAGCCGGCGCCGGTATCATCCCAGGACGCCATGCAAAAGGTGTCGTCGGACGATCCAATTTATAGTAGGAGCGTATTTGCATAAGTCTATCAGCTTTGCTGAAATTTTTGTGAAAGCATTCAAAATGGCGACGCTTTATATCGCGTTGGCGGTATTCGTTGCCGTCTTCGTTGTGATCCGATACGGTGTTCGAAGGGCGGCCGCCAAGGCCAAGATCCAGCCCCCAATCAATACGATGTTTTCAGTGAACGAATTGGACCCATACACAGCTCAAGCAACAGCCAATCTCAAGTCTCAATCGCAAACCGTTGTTCCGGGAACGCGTCGAAATTCCATCACTGTTCCCGGGCCGTCTGGATCATGAATGAATAAATTGCTAGCAGTATATAGCCGAATCTTGTGCATCCGATATCCCGTTGATAGCACGTCTTCATTTGAGAAAAGCAAATCAGTTTTGAATTTGTGTCGTTAGAGAGGATCGACCATTGCCTGAAGAGACATCTCGGAGACCAAGGTGCCGATTTCCTGACGACAGCCGATGCGTTGCGAATTACCGGAGGCTATGACGATCGGATCTTACTTCAGCATCTCTCTTTCACACAATCTGGCCTACCGCCATTATGCTGAAGATCTTCAAAAAGATTTTCGCGATCATCCGTTGACAAAATCAACAAACAAGTATATCCAATCCAATCCAATCCATTTTCGCGATCGTAGTTTTGGCATGCTTCACGGAGAGCAATGGGGCAAACCTGTGCATCGGCGTCGGAATGACGACATTAGGAACCGTATTGATTAGGATATTGGCCATGCTGTTGGACAAAAACGAGACATTCAATCAGCTTCTGTGTTCCATAAGCGTTTAGACCTACTGCAACTCTGAGATGTTTATCGGGGAGTGCCGATTTGGGTAGCGAGCATTTTGCACTTGTCAACCACCTTATGGCTATCGTCAATGTAATATCAGCTGTAGCAACTTTGTTTGTGGTACTGATTTGTACAAATGCAATTAGAGCTGCAATCCATAGTTTTATTTAGGTGTTTTCGATAAGAAAAGTTTGCAAAAGATGCAAGTTGCTTTCTGTGCCTGATCAATTGACGCCATAGTTTCGGGAAAAGATACGCCGAATCACAACGAAAATACGGGAGTGCCGTAGTGCATGGCCTGCTGACTCCATCTTGAACGAATTGATTTCAGGTTTTCGCCGTGTTAAGAGAAAATCAGTCAGTTGGTTGGAGCGGATTGACAGTTAATAATTCGCAGGGCTTGTCATAATAGGCGTCAGCAACCCCTGTAAACCCTCATCGAAATCGACAAGACTGCCCAATGAGTGCTATCAAGAATATATCTGATTGAAGTGGTCTGGCGGCGCTTCTGTTGAAGGATTGTGTCTCTATGTCCTATCTATTTATAGGGCTTGTTGGAAATTCAAAATTGTATTCAACGTGCGACACTGCGACTGTAGCAGCTTCGCTGCCTTCGCACAAAACTGACTCCGGTTGCATGTTATCCGAGGGCGCAGCCCATCGCCCTGTCTCCGTGACTACAGTCACCGTCACCTGACGAAGGAGCTCTGTCGGACTCATTCTACTATCGTTTGCTTTTTCAACCATCAAGACAGTGCGAGCTCCTCTATCATTGCATAGCTCTCAGACGTTTGGGTTTCTTCCATCCCATCCAGCCTGAAACCACTATGCTACATATTGCCTATGCATGGCATCCAATAGCCGCGTTATCCTTTCATTCTATGTGAATGCGGTTACACGACATGCGACATTTTGCCTCCTCTATCAGAAAGCATATCCATAACGGTTGTTTGAATTCTCCTCCACTCCATTCAACCTGTCTGTTATGCAAAATTATCGTTCACAAGCACTTAGGTAAGCGCCTAGATATGTATCGGCGACTATCTTTCAAGTTGTGACACATTCTTTCATTGGCATATCCTGCGGTATCTGAAGTTGTTTTCACTTCATTTAACCTGAAATGATGTGCAAGATTGAGATTCACAAAACATTGGTTGAATCATCGCTGTGATCATCGCGGTGATCTTTCTCGTTGTGTGACATCTTTTCACCAATTAGCAAATATTGAGCCTGCGATGCTTCAGATACATCTCGTTGGAAATTCATGAAGTCTTAGCTGTAAACGTCTAGGTCAAGACTTTCTTTTCCAACTGGAACCGGGAAGTGATAAAATACTAAATGCGATGACTTGTTTGGTAGAATTCAAGATCGGCGTAGTTTCTGGAAGTCTTTTCAAGGTGGAAGACGCCACATGATATGCATAAAATGGATTCATTTAAAACATTAATCTTTCGAGTTTCCCTTTGCTGACAGGGTGGTTGCAAAGGCATGCTTTACTGCGTTTAAGATGTGAGATCCAGCAATCCCAGCAGCCAACATGCTTGCAAGTGGTCGATCTTGTAGCGAGCGTCGCCTCCGACTCACAGAATTGACATGTCCGATTGAGCGATGGCGACGGAGCTGATTTCCGCAGCTGATCAGAAGGCTCCCTGCTTAACTGCAGCCGCGCTTCAAGAGACAATGCCTCATATTCAGCCTCAGCAGCAATCAGACATTCGCTATAGATCTCACTTAACTGGCCCTAAGATGGATCACGTTAGATTAACAGCAGCAAAGAGGAAAGAAAGCTCAATACCGCATAGACAAACGTATGGAATGCTCTCGGCCAAGTTCGGTCTAATGGTAGCAAGAGATTGATAATATCGCGACAATGGCGCTGAAATTGCCCTTTTTCTTCATCATTCCAGATCCTGGTACCATTAACATGCTCTCGATCTCGTTGCTTCGCCTGTTGATGTAGCGTGATTAACTGTTTTAGTTGCTGGACGAACTTTTGATAGACTTCTGGACTTCGCTGTCTGACCAAACGCTTGAAATTTTGTGATGCTGTGAAGTTAAGTTGAGCGTCACGACAAGTAATGTTGGTCCTCTTACCAGCGTTTTTTATAAGGTCAGCGTATAAATCACGAAACTTGCTGGGCAGATGTTCTTTCATTCGATCATGCAAACGTGATTTCTTTGCGTCTGGAATCACATCGATTAGACTGAATAACCGTTGCAGCGTCTCTCGAATCCGTTTTGGATCGGGATATTGTTCGTGCTTCAGAACACTGACGTCGCGAATTGCTGCGGCCATCGGGGCCCATTTCGCTTCGCCGACGCTTGATTTAAGGGCAAGAAGAAAAAACTGAACTGAATCTTTTGATTTTACGACAACTCCTGTATCAGTGTAAGCAAAGTAAAAATTATAAGGCAATGACGGCGTAATTCAGTTTGAATCAGCCATACAGCAGCAGCAAGTTAGCTGACCTTTGTTAGGAGCTTTGTTTTGATCGTTACGAGTAGCATCGCCAGCAATGGAGCTGTTACCTAAAGAAATCGATAAATACACATTGTGCATTGGTTAAAGAGACCAAACCTGAAGTTTGTCGGGAGAGCAAACTGGGGATTTGTTTCAGCAGTGAGTTCGAGCGTTGCAATGGTTCAGGTCGGTTACTAACTGAAGATTGCGTTGGAGGCGATGTGGTTTTCTGGCCCCAGTCTCTGGATCGCACCTTAATCGGTCGGCGAAGAATATCCTGGTCTTGGCCAGGATCACCTTCTAGAAAACCTACGTTCAATTGAGCAAAACGCATATCAACGTAATGAAATTTATGAAAAACGAAGCAAAGCGAAACATAATTGAGGGAAAGTCATTTGCAACGAAATAAGAATCAGCAATGAGACAAATACCATTAGACGGGACTTGATTCCTGTTGGATCGAAACTTCTGATACAATGACGATATCGGCTGAATCTGAGAGAACCGAGGATCGCTACATTCACAACGATCAGCATAACCAAAGGAGAAGTTCCAATTCCGTACTTAGCGCGATCAATGTCGTCAGATTTCGTTGCAGCATTTTGCTGAGGACGTTGCTGGTCAAAGAACCGCTTCAGCTCACTGGACGCCTCTTGGAGATTATTGGGTCGCTTGATGAACCTTCGAAGCCACAACGACAGATGCGTCGAACTATCGCCACAGAATCGTTCATCGCACAGCAAGATGGCGCCGAAATCGTTTCGATGACGGATCACTCGACCGACGGCTTGGTTGACAGCTCGCCAGGCCTGCGTCTGATACCATTCCGCACCCGCTTTCTGTGATCTCAGGTTCATATTCAGATAGTTGCGCTTCAGGCGAACTCGAGGAGCTTGTGTGGAAGCGAATGGCAACCCACAAATAATCACACCTGATCATATTCAGATGCGGAAATAAACTCAGAAACAAAATGGACCTCTCGCAGCTCCTGCAAACACACAATGTTAAGCAAAGGGGACAGAATAATGCCAAATCAGTCTTACGATCAGAGAAGTCGACGCCCTCAGACACCTTTCCTCGACAGACGGCCATCAATAAGGCACCACGCCCTTGATCGATCGCTTCTCGATAGGCCGTCAAGCAACCCTAAGATGGGATGAGAGAGAAGAGGGGATGGGAGACAGAAATTCTACCTTCAGCTCGGAGGACTGCCGGGGCTCGACAAACACCTTCTTGCAAGCTTCGATGCGATTCATGACACCATTGATTTTCCAGCCATCCATTGCAGCTGTTAAAGCTGGATACGAAGGAAAGAAAACCAGTAATCTAAATTGCAAATGAACAAACGGCATGAATGACGAAACTTTAAATATTCAAAGTTTCTCGAAACGCCAAACACTTAATACCCATCGGGAATGATTTTAGCAAATTCGGAAACCACATTGCCAAGCTCAGCAACGCATTCGGGTCGACTTCGATTTTTGAAGGCGCTATTGAGATTGAGGCCAGTCGGGCCTTTGCGAATCAGGCCCAGATACAGCTGATCCGAGCCGATCACGTGCTCGTTCTCCAGTACGACCGGGAAAGCGATTTCCAGCTCCATTCGTAATGCCGGTAGCGGCGACAATGTCCCACTGGTTAGTAGAAGAGCATGGATACCGAGCGCCATGAACTCTTTCATTGTCACTCCCGAACTAAGCAAAATTTAGAACCTTCCTTAACGATAAACAATGACAGGGTCCAACAACACAAAATTTGAATTTCTTAAAACAAAAACATACAAAAATTGAGAGGGAAATAGCTAACCTGAAGCACCAAAACGATAACGTTCTCCCTTGAGTAGCAGCCCGACTAAAGCTATCAAGGACGAATGAGAAAAGGGCCTCGATAGAAAGGCAAAAGGCCACACCCTTTCTTCGACTTTGTCTCAACCTGAACTTCGTCATGGATATGGACGAAATAATGGTTGAGAATATTGCCAGACACAGCCCGCCTCACAATGTTGAGATATTCACGCAGCTTACGCAGGCAGCATTCGTTCTAGACCGAATCAGAGATTTGATCATTTAGAGTCGAATTCATCACCTCGTTTCTTGTACCACAGATGTTGATCATGGCTTCCAAAAGTCGATCAAGCTGCTGGTCGTTGAGATCGAAGCCAACACGATTAAGCAACGTTTGAATGTAATGACCTGGCTGTGTCGTTCCCTGAGAATTGCAGCTTCAGATTTCAGTGGTCTCAGAAGATACAATTAAGACATGCCTTATCGGGAACTAATTCCACTTTGCTGATAACTTCTTCCAAGTTCAGGAGCCGCTCTTTGATTAACAGGGCTCCATTGACAATATGTTCAGCCTCTAAAGTGACATTACTTGGTGCGATCCAGTTCGGCTCACAGCAGGTGTTGGCACAATAATCGGCATCCAGAATCGACCTTGCTAATTCTGAGCAAACATGATCAACGTATGAGAACCATGAGGCCAGAAATGTACCTAATGCAGTGAAATCGAAGGAGGACGAATCCATGCAAGATGATTCGACATTGTGCGCTTCTGAACAGAACTGAGATTAAAGGTGATCAATGATTGGCTGACCGACCATCGAATATGATGATCGCTTTATCGAGACGAACATCCAAAGTCAGATTCTTTCTTAATGCTGGATCGACCAGATAGTTGTATGGAATGAAGAGGAAGTCGGCTTGTTTGGCGTTATCCAAAGCTAAATAATATGGGCAGACTTCATGCTGTTGCCCGATATAAACCTAAACATGGTCATCAGCTATGCGTCTGATTGGAGAATGGCCCAAATACGAAAGCGGGAACGCATGTAAAGAAACCATCACCATGTCTTCGATGTCGAAAACTTCGTCAATGAGGCGAGGATTTCCTTTCTCAAATTCGTCCACATGATTATGGAAGGCACATTTTCTGGTGGCAGACAGCAACTGACACTGCTGATTAAGCTGAGTGCCGCTGTACTGGCTCGAGACCTTGGGATGAACACACAGCGAATCTCGTGATGCTATTATCGACACTCGGGGCCTGATAGAATGAGATTAAGGCAACAAATGAATCCAGCAATGAAACTTGTTTCTTGACAGTTTTGGCAATAACGATTCGAACGAAAGAGGCAAATAAAGAATAGCATTACTTGTAAGCAGTCATTTTTAGCTAAGCAGTAGTTAGAGGCTGCTATTGGAAAGTGAACAGCAAACGGCAATACCTGTCGTAGTGCCTGTTGTAACTGAGAATGGGTTCGAGATGCATAGACGATTAGCGGTGGTCCTCGTTGTGTCTGTCCTGGGATAATTGTCGACTGCATCGCCGATCTCCAGGCTAATGTCGCACACAGTAAACAGAGGGTCTTTCCACTGCCGGTCGGCGACTCCAGCAAAGCATTCTGTCCATTCTGCAACGCTTCGATAACTGAAAATCACGAAACTGTCAGAAGGAATAAACACAGCCCAGACAAATATTATAAAGGCGAAAATCTCCAAAATCTTCGACTTTATCTATAAAACTGGGGTTGGAGAGACAAACGAATCGCCACCTTTTTCCATATATCGAAGCTGAATGGGATACGGTTGATATGGAAAGGCCACTGGAACGCCTCGAATGTCGAACATGAGCTGATTGTCCATGACGAGCTCTGTGTGTGGGCCACCTTTCCAGCGAATGGTTTCTCAGTTCTCTCACTCAGCAGGGCAGGTGGAATTGCGCGCCTATTCCCATGACCTTTCTTCGCCCAAGTTTTTAGAGCGGAAAACAGTTCATGGATTCACTACCTGCTTGACGTTAAAGTGTCCATGCCGAGCGAATCGTTGAGCTCTGAGGTTAAGGAAAACAGAACTCAGTCGGGGTTGTAATCCTCTCACCGCCGGGGAAGGTCTCTTCTATGACACCAAGGCGAATAGCCAGGAAAAAGTTATTGTAAGAGGCTTTTTCGTAAGCACGAAAACTATCTATTGGCAATAAGATTGGGAGCTAAATCTGCTTTATTTGAGATCGATGTCTGATTGCGTGACTGGAGACGTTACTATGCCTAACGTTGATTCTTATAATAGACAACGCATCCTAACTATGGTGTTAGAGTATCATAGATTGATTTGGATTCGTCTAGTTCCTTTATCAACGTTGTGGCCTTAAATGCTCTTCCTTCCGTTTCCAGAGCTGGCCGTAATTCCCCCAGTGTTAGCGTGGATTCGAGTCGATCACTGTACCCCGAGCAGAATCTGTTTCTGGACAGGCGGGCTGTTCTTAATGCGGCTGAAATCGCTGATCAAGCGACACAACTCTGAAGCCGTTTCGATTCCAGAGGAGCTCCAGCAATGTCGTCAATATTTAATGGATTTCTATCGATTTCCGTCGGAACCCGTCCGAGCTCCTGATATTCGTACCGTAGTGATCGCCTTGGAACCATTTCAAGGTCAGCGAATCTGATTGTCTCTGAACATATGCTCAAAATTAACATTGACGATAGATATGGATTGCCATTCCTGGCAGCATTTTATCACTGAGTACGATAATTCTGTTGTGGTCGGGATGTATAACATGCTTTTAAATGTGAGCTGGGAAATTCGAAAACAGAAGTCATATGGTTAAATTAATGTAGATTTCCGTTCCGTTAGACGATGTTGAAAGCGAAGAACTAATGAACACATTCCTGGGATGGATAACTACGATGACCAAATTGTTGCCTGCTGAATCGTATCAAAGCATACCGTTATCGGCGCGCTTGCTTTCCGCCTGTTCCATAGTATTGAAGGCCTGTGAGTGAGCTATTTTAGCACAATGCATGCGTGACTCGATGCTGATGAAGGACGGTAGATCCTAATGAGAGGATCGCGTTATCATTATCGAATATCTTGGAGTTAATAGCGAGGAATTATCGAGGTATCAGATTTGTCTGCAATTTTTTGCCCTCTCAGGATAAATTTCAATCCAGGAGAAAAACTCGACGCTTCAATGAACAAAACTGCATTAGAGGAGTGCCTACAGAGAATTATGGATTGCTTTGACAGCATTTATCTTCGCGATAGCCACATGGTGGTTAAACTAACGGTGAGCAACCGGAGGTCGGAATATTACTGCAAGCTCAAAGGGTTTCACGCAGGTGTTAATTAGCAACCTGATTGTTAATAGAACCATTCTCGAACTTATGTCTTCATGTCCCAATTTAGATCGATATCGAGATTTATTTTGCCGATATTGGAATCTTGGGAACTCAGTGCAATTCTACGTTCCTGTAATTAACACCATATTTATATCATCTGACTCCTTTTTTACCAATGACGACGTCGGTCTCCTTCTGCTTTAAAACCATTTCGACTGACTGAATTTTCAGGCAAGAATTATAGTAAATACGTTGCTAAACACTTTGGAATCCTGTCATGATGTAAGCGACTAGCTTCTTGATGGGTGGATGTAACTTTGATTTACAGCCGAGTATGAACGATTTATTGATTAGTTGCCTGAACACGATCACGTCAAGTGCTAAATTCCGGGAACTTGGGGAAATGACAGCCAAACGAGCATTGTTTGTCGTGAATAATCTCGTGGAATGGACAGACTCTGATCCAGTTTCCGAAAACTCGATGATTACCTTTCGGTCACAACGGCGTGCTTCCTTGCCAATGCTTTCAAGTCCAGCGACATCCGAAAATGGTAATTTACGTCAGCATCCATACCAGCGACGTGCTTCTTTGCAGGCGATCCAATTTCAACTCGCTTGCATTGCAGATTCGTAATAGACTATCCATATTCTGTGTGTGATTCATATCATTACCGTAGCGATCTTGGTTTCTCTGCTTTATTGCATCACATGACTGTCCACTTCGCACCCTGAAAGCCAATAGAGCAATTGTTCTTCATTGTTTTCAGAAACGGCAAACATTTCTCTCTTGACATTCGGGCATGGCTCAAGTGTTCAATGCATTTGTTGGTTGTCCCAGTGTCGCTTACAAACTCCTTCGAAAAAAGTACAAACAAAGCCTTTTCTTCAAGATTCTTTTTCAAGAAATTTACAAGCCTATTATCACGAGGCGACATTGATCTATATGTTGTCATACCGACTATCGCCCTTCAACTGTGAAGACAGTTACTCAGTTAGGCAACACGATCGCGTCCATGTTGCTTTCTATTTCAAGTCATGGTTTTTTTTAAATTGAAATTGTAATGTTACATAAGAAATACGACGCGGCCTCCTCATGTTGAACTTTCCAGAACTGTGCTGACTTGTTTGGGTTAGAGGATAAAGCTTCGTCTTGCGTTCATTGTCGCCTTTGGAAACCATGTCCAAGCTTGATGATTATGCGTTCAATCTAAGATTCATGTCCAAGACACTGGCGCGCCAATCTGCTAAAATGGAGAAAGAAGAGAAGGCGTCGAAGTTGAAGTGCAAGAAGGCCATGGAAAAGGGCAATCAAGACGGTGCTAGGATATATGCTCAGAATGCAATTCGTCAGAAGAACGAAGCGCTGAATTACCTACGCCTGAGCGGTCGAGTCGATGCAGTTGCAGCTCGAGTCATGAGCGCTGCCAAAACCGCCAATCTGACCAAAGCGATGGGAGGCGTTGTGAAAAACATGGACTCGGCAATGAAGTCCATGAACTTGGAGCTAATCTCCACAACGATGGATCAGTTTGAGAAGCAATTTGAAGATCTCGATGTGCGGTCTGAGTACATGGACAATGCCATGAATATGTCAACATCGATGACAACCCCTGACGATCAAGTTCAGCAGCTAATGCAGCAGGTCGCCGATGAACATAATCTAGAATTCTCATCGGCTTTGAATGATATCGGTATCGGAAAATCAAAACAGAAACAAGAAGATGAAAAGGAAGATGCTGAGCTTGAAGAGCGATTGAAAAGGCTTCAGGGCATATAGACTTTTGATATCGCAAAGCTAAACTGTTTGGAAGGTTTCATTTATTTTATTTAAAGTTGCTATTATCTATATCAGAGCCATCCCTTACGTGCCATTCTTTTATCTTGTTGAAGCACTTCGTCTACTGCTCCGCTCTCTTGCATTGGCACTTTCTAGTTTTGAAACCAACTTAACTCTATTTGAGGTACATCGCATGTATAGCACTGATGTCGAATTTGGGGGGTTTGCTTGTTCAGATGTCTTATAATTCGTGGCAGTGCTCAGCACAAGCCTGTCAGGAAAATCGCATACACCGAATAACTTCAATAGTTCTTCAGCAGGCAAATAACAACCAGTGTAATCTATTTTTAATATTTTGCTGTATTTTTCTCTTGCCATGAGAACTGTTCAGTGATGCTTCCCCAAGGCCTGGTAATGTCGATGTTCCTGTATCAGCGTCGCCTCTAGCACTCTCATTAAAGACGCCTCTCTATCGGCATCGCCCTGATCGCGTGCAGCATCTAGCTCTAACTGCAAAGTCACTTTAATAGCAGCGACCGGACTCGGCTGGAACCGCTCCAGCTGATCAGATCGCTTCAGTTCAGCCTCTGTCAGCTTCTTCATCATATGGGCATCATTCGGGCAGAGTTTCAAAGCTAGCTCACATAAAATGATTGCCACCGCATAGCATCCGGTCTCAAAAGCCTCGCTCAGCGTCATCTTGATGAATTCCAATGCTGCTTCTAGTTGATGATTGTCGCTTGTCTCAGCATCATTGCCCAAAACCTGAGTCTTCACCATCATCTTGCAGATGTGTTCGTCGTCTGGTCGAACTTCATAAAGGGCGCCCCAGAGCTCCAGGGCTGTCCCGAACTGATGCTGGTTGGTCTTCTCTTGAGCTCGTCGTTCTAAAATATGCAATAAGGTATCAAGCGACTTTTGCTGAGAATCGACCAGAGCTCGGCATTCGTTTTTCCTTCTCTCAATAATGGCCTTCTGGTCTTTCGGCAACCAGGGTATGACGAATTCATACAAGGCGACGCTCAAATTCGGGTTCGTTGACATCGCCGCCTGAGCTCGTTCGAGACATTGCTTCACAACCGATGACGCCATCGTTCGTTCTTTACAATCGTGACATTTATGTCGAATCGCGTGGCAGGATTCTTTCCATTCCCATTCTGTCGATGTGTTAATAATGCTGTGAGCAAGGCAGTTGTAGGGACCTGTTTTAGCACAGAGTTGACAGGCGATCGCATGGCACGAATCGCATTCGCGTCGGTTGTCGCCGGTGGTTTGCTGGCAAACGCTGCAGAGTAGGTCGGGAAAGGTGAAGCCGTTCTTGGAGAGATGCATAAAGCTATTCGCGTCAACCAGGGACATTTTGTAAACTAATCGGATATTGCATGGCTGGCTGCCCATATCGGCGCTTTTGTGGCTGGTTTGAGAGCGATCCGAAATGGTTGTGATTCCATGGCTCGGGCGACGTCTATTTAGGACCTTGGCGCTAGCTTAGACAAGGTTTCATTTTTCCATCAACATTTGTCTGCAACAATTCGGGACAGCTTTCGATTTCTGATGTCTCTATCTTTGAGTCGTTTTACAGTAGCGATCAACGACTGTCTTCCTGTAAAGTTGATTCTTTTGATGACATCCTTGAATGGCAGTTCTGCATTGGCTATCTTATTCAATGTGCCCTGATGAAGAGCTTTAACATTGGAATGCTTGTTTGCAGAAAGGACTCTCTGTGCATTGCCAATCTTTTTGGAATGGAATAAATTCGCTTCCTTCAAGGCTGGTAGGAGTGGGCGATTCATAAACTGTGCCCGAAAAGCGACCTCGAAGTGAGCAAAGATCAGCTCAAGAAGGCATACAGCGATTTCCTGTGGAATGCAGCACGTCTAAAGAGCTGATAATTCTCACGTTTAAGAATGCACAATTTGGCCTCCTACTTTTAATACTGAATGTATCCAATTTATTCGGCAGGTTGGTCGAGACGCTGTCGTTCATCGAAGCCCAAAGCGGACAGATCTTCGGGCGCCATCAACCCCCTACCCAACATTAAGGAGCCTGAATGTTCATGGCGGACGCTTACGAATCGATTCGGCATTGAAGATAAAGCTTAGCGAGCGCTTTGCAGGTGCCATAATCGTTGCGGTTCGTCCTGAGACAGGCCAAGTAGTCTGCCATGGCCGGCTGGCATTGCCCGTCGTGATCCAGAGGGAAGCTGCCCTTCTCCGGCGGTGATGGAACCGGCACCCTTGACGATGGCGCCATTGAGGCCGTCCGCAGACAAGATACAATTCGGTTCTGGACGCCAAAGGTCGGAAAGAGAAGACGAGGCCTCTCGAGATCGCCGCAATTTCGTACTATCACATTTTATATTTTCAAACGACGGGTTCTCTTTCCTGTTTATTTGAGTTTGACAGCACAAAAGGCGAACTTTGTTGAGAAAGGCGTTGGATGGAAAAATAGGGCGATGAATAGATTGAGGCGAGAATCTGCTATAGATAGTCTGTGGGTGCAGCCAGGTCGCTGCGGACTCCGTGGCCGCTATCACCGCTTCTGCGACAAACAATAAATGTCGGCGTCGGGGTCGCCGCCGCCCTTGGTCTCCATCTGCAAGGCTGGCCAGGCGCCCGCCCTCCTCAGTTTGCTAGCGCAGTGCCCCCGGCCGCCGCCCGCCTTAGTTGAGGTCGCCTTCCTGGCCGCCGTTGAGCACGGCCATGCCGCCGTCCTGGCGCCGTTGCTGGCGCTGCTGACCTCGCCGGTCCCCAGCATTCATCGCCGAGCCGACCCGGCCATTGTCGTGGCGGCTCGTCTCGGCCATGCCGATTGTGTCCAGTACCTGTTAGATCATGTCCCGGTCGATCAACCGACCAAGGATTCGCAGAGGACAGCGCTGATGGCGGCCGCCGAGCACGGCTATGTTGATATCTTAAAAAACCTGCTGAAGGCTAAAGCCGACGTCAACGCCAGAGACTCAGAAGGTTGCCGGCATAATTCCCCTAAAATTGGTTTTCGGTTTCCCTCGTGACAACTTTCCCGCTGTCGAAACTTTTTTCATCTTTATAGAGTTTCTTCTCTTTTAGCAGGTTGATAATGTCATGTATTAATCACCCACGCTGCTATTGTCGTAGTGTGATGATGATATTTTGAAGGGCTGTGCTGCTGCTCCCTGAATCTTCTTGGGCCGAATACTTTTTCCCCAAACATTTTCTTCGATTTTCTGTAGATTTATCTCTGCATTTCAGCGGATTCTATTTCCGGCCGCATTTACACATTTCAATCATTTTTTCAATGATTTATTCGGAAATTAAATCGCTTGTTAAATGGTGCTGTCACATTCTGCCTTTTAACCAGCATCTAACATTGAATATTTTGTTCCGTTTGATTGGTTGTATCCTATATTGAGAATCGTTTTTTTGTAGGATTCAGCGCCCTTCATATCGCTGCCTCCCATGGCGATTCCGCCATTGTTCATCTGCTGCTGGAGGCCGGGGCTTCCATCACATCCCTCAACGAAGATGGCGAATCGGCTCTCGAACTTGCCGGCAACTGCGACGTACTGGACCCATTTTGTCGCCCCGCTCGTGGCAATCTAACCAATCTGTATCTTTGCAGGTTGCCAAAACTATTCTCGAGGCCAGAATCGCATACCCAGAAGAACGCCCAGAATCCAGGTCCAGAACTTTTCGTCGCATTTCATTCTATCGAATTTTTCGTAGCTGAGAATTGCCTTTTTTTAGTTTTTCTAATTTTTATTCGCACGATTCTAGTGCGCTGTCGTTTACCAATTTTTGCAATCTTGAGGCTCAAAAACTTTCTTTCATTGAATGTTTGCTGCTGTGATTTTCTCCAAGCTTTCTGTTCTGAATTATCGCCTTGCTGACCATGTTCAATTACAGCTGTTCGGCATCGTCGTGTTATGCCGAACTTCGTTCGGGTCCTGGTGCAACCTTGTTCTGGTCGGCGGTTGGCGTCGGCCGTGACAATCTGATGTTCCAGCAGTTCGGCGTTTACCCATTCGACCGCCTCAACGATACTGAACGCATCCTCATTCTCACCGAAGTCTGCGAAGGTGCGCACCGATCCGGTGTTTTCCGCCCATTCAGGGGCCAGCATTCCTTCGACTTTCCCGCTTTTGCGAAATTTTTCTTGACTCCATCGTCTTGCCATGCTCTTTTCGCTTCTCCGCAATTGGTCGTACTGAATCTCGCCTGTTGTAGTAATCGCCGGCTACCGCTCTACGGCCACGTATGATATCCTGCGCGATTCGGCGAGGTTCGCGGTATTCGCCATGATCAAATCGCGAATCAAAAAGGAGATCGAAACGGCCGCGCATGCTGACCATCCCAACCCTAAACCGGAATGCGTCGAATCGCAGTTCGAATGGCGGCGCAAGGTGACGTTGGGCTTCTTGTTGATCGTCCGTGATGGCTGATCTGTCGCAGGTCACTGCCGCGTTCGAATCCATTTTCCAATGCACGGCGTCGGATGTTGGCTTGACCGTCGATTGCGTCCGACGCGTTGTCTGGAACACGATCGTTAACATGATCGCCAAACAGACCGATCGTGATTCTGCTTTCTTCTGGGATAAGAGACGGTACTTCATTGTCTTGGTTTCATTTTCTATTCTTCGATCACTTTCACTTCCCATCCCATGCATAATTGCTAGTCTTTTCATCTGATTGATTTGTTCTGCGATCTGCTAGCTGTGTGACTATACATCAAACTTGTCCTGTTTTATATTGAATTCTTCTGCATCATCTCCCAGTAATTTAATTTTGATACTTTTTCTGGAAGATCTTTCTTTTCGAGCCTTGTTTGTGACATTTTGTATCGCAGAGTGTTTTCTTGTTCGAACGGTCCTGAACGACCTCTACTGGTGGCACATTCCGGCTGGATTCCTCCAGATGGCTACTTCACTCCATCATTACCATCACCGCAACAGCTGACCCAGCAGCAGGTCCAAATCACCTTCAAAAAACTCATGACCATGTACGTCTACATCCTTTTTATTTCAAAAAATTCCATATCTATCAATTGCTGATCGATATTCATTTCCAAATCTATTTAATGTTACTGGCCTGGTTTTTTCTCGACGCTGACCCTGAGCAGGACGAAATCGTATCTGATGGAAGATGAGGGCGACGCCAGCGGCTGTTTCTGTCAGGAGTGCGTGGCGGAACGAGAAGTCCCTCTCAGCTTCAAGCTCCAGTTCTTGGACGAGAACGCTCAGAGTTTCCAGACGCTCTCGAAGCCCGGCGCCCGCAAACAGGTCTTGTTCAGCGATGGCCCTCCAGCATGGGGTCCGTCGGTTGCCCCTGCCGTTACTAAATCGCATTTGCAGCTATCAGCCAGGGGTCGTGCTGGGACCTTCTTCCAGCTTCGTGCGCTTGAAAACTGCTCCGATCTCTTAGACAAATTTGTATGTTGGGTCGTCATGGCTCATTGTAAGGAGTACCGGCCCTTAACACGATTTGTGCGTAGGCCAAGCGGAATGCGAAGAAGTTGCACTCATCGTCGTCGGTCGCGCTTGAGCACCCGTCGATGACGTCGCCGACGTCAGCGGCCGGGCACGGGGGCCCCGGGTCGTGCTGCCCCGCGACGTCGACGCGGCTGTCGTGCCCGTCGTTGCGAGAACGCTGCGACGAACTTCTGCTGAACGGCGGCGTCGAGCTTCGGAAATTCTGGTGTAATCTCAGTACAGAAGAGAAATGGCTGCTGACAGAGATCTCGACACACGAACTCGCCGATCTCATCGCTGAGTCGAGGCATCATGTATCTCATCCGTCACGTTACCAATTGCTCAAATTTTGTTTTTATATTTCAATTCCAGTCACTCTTTGCAAGTTTGCTCAAGATTGACTTTGTTGATTATATTCTCGTTATTATTCTATCCTTGTTATTCTATCCGTGTTGATCGTTTTCAGCTTCTTGGAATTTTCGGATTTGCTGACGCTCTTGTATCAGGACTGGGAGAGTCTGCGTGCAGCGTTGCATTCATATAGCCTGTACCAATGGGAAGAAGACTTGCTGGAGATCAGCGACGACGTCGTCACGATCAGCGACGACATGTCCGAATCCAAGGACCTCAACGATCTCATCCAGATCATGCTACAGGCCGCTTTCCGCGTCCTCACCTGCCCCGACGTGCTGGCCCCGGCCGTGCTGCCTCCGACCACCACGTTGCCGTCGCATGCACGTGAATGCCTGACGGCACAGGGTCGCCCAGAGGAATGTCAACGCTGTTTGAGCGATGAGGAATGGGATCGTCGTGGTCGGCAGCAGCTCGAGAGCATTGTCCTTTGCGAATTCGCAAGAAAGGTGCTTCATTCTTGTCGCTCGATCTGATTTTGGCTTTTTTTTTCTACAATTTTTGAAATTTTTACCCATTTTGTCCGCTGTCATTTGTTTTTCGGGATTGATCTCAGGCTCCTGTTGTTGACATGCTTTTCTTACAGGTCTCCTGCTCTTACATGTACGCTTCGGAAGCAAGCCGGGCGCAACGAATCGCTCTCGAACTGGAACTCGAATTGCTCCAGGAAGAGGAACAGCTAATGAAGCTGACCGAGAAGAAACACAAACGTCGCAAGGTCAGCAATTTTTATTACGTTTGTCGTTTTCTTTCTGTTGCGACCTGTGCTGCCTTCTCACACTCAATAGGCGAAATCCCGTAAAAAGAAAGGAAAGTCAAACACCGCTCCTGAACCTGAGCGTGATGCGTCGCCGCCACGAGCTCTGTCGCCGTCACCGCCACCCACGCCGGAGTCCGAATCGGAACCCGTTGAGGATGACCAAGTGCCGCCGCTTCCGATCCCGGTTACTCTGCCGCCACCGCCACCGCCGGCTACACCTTCCCCTTCTCCTTCGCCGGCACCTACTAGTGCTCCTCGGCCTGCACGACGTAAATTCACCCCGGGGACGCCGGCTTCGGCCAGCACAACGCCGACAACGACGCCCGTCAAGCAGATCACCATTTTAGCTCCAAAACGCACTACATATGAGAACGGCATGATGTTCATCTGCACGGTTCGTGTTTATTGGCTTCAATCTTCCGTTTCAATGTTCTGCTTTGAGATAACTTTATTCGTTTAGTGTATTTGAAATTGCATTTCTTCACTTGATTTTTAGATTCTTTTTCCTGCCTGTTTGAACCTGTGACCATTTCTGATTGGATTTTATGATCTAGGACGACACTTATGGCGAATGTCAATCACTTGGCATTTTTGGACTGCCACGGCAGCACATGAACGCGGTCCTGGAATGTCGGCCAGGTCGATCTCGCTGCTATATTGCTGTCATCCATCGCGCTGATATTCTTGTTAGGCGGTTTCACGGCTCTGTTCCTGTTTAATATCAGCACGCGATTGCTGCATGGTCTATTCGAGCCAGCTGGACCCGGTCAGGATACCATTCACCCAACGGCCTGGTCTCGACCTCCTGGCCAGCAAACTCCATTTCCGGCCCAGGTGCGTCTTATTGTCGTTGATGTTCAGCTATTCTCTGTTCATCATCATTAGCTTCAAACAAGTGGCCGGTTTTTGCTGCTATTAATTTAACATTTCTTTGTTTTGGTTCGTGTCTTTAAACGATTCCTTGCTAGGTGGCTTTCAAGACGGTAAATGAAGTCCAGAGGACGCCGCTACCCGAGCTTGTATTCCGTCACATCTTCCCTGACGGCAATCGGATTCGGAAACTATCTGGCTCTCAAGTCCAGTCCCTACTCCAGGTCTGGGACCAGTACGCCGACAAACCTGCCCATACGTTCGTCCCCGCACCAGTACCAGCATTGGCGCCAACCCCGCCGCGCAATCTGTCGAAACGGTCATCGGCGCCAAAATCGGCACCGCGTCCTGCCAAAGCGACGCCACCGCCTCCCAAACCGGCCGCTGTTTGTCTTGCGAAACCGGTTGAGCTGGCCCCGGTGTCACCTGTCGTCCCTGCTCCGCAGCAGTCGTACACGAGGCTTCCCCCTGCAATACCGATTCTGCCTTCATCGTCGATTTGGGCGCCGAACGCACCGTCATCAACCTCCTGGTCGCGATCTACCAGCACCCCGGCGGTCTCGCCGTCGTCCTCGTTCGCTCTGGCGTCTTACTGCCCTCCACCGGGGTTCGCGTATGGCGAGCCCAACCCGGACGCGCCATCAAGGATGGGATACCCGGTGCTCAATGGCGCTCAGACGTATACCAATCGGCTGAATCTGTTTGGCGATTGGAACGGAATCTGGTCATCGACCGCCACGACGAATGTGCCGTCGGCCTGGTAGAATGCCGCTCTGTGCTCGTTTGTTGTTGTTTTATCTCATTATCTTTCGTTGTTGCTGTTGTCATGAACCGGCTACATAAACTAGCTGTGGCGATATCGAATATCAGCTCTCTACACTCCGTCGTTTTAGCTCTAATGTGCTGATATTTAGTTAGAATTTTTTAATTTCCGATTCGAGTAGTCCCATGTTGTCATATTGCTAACAGATTAGTTACCTAGCCAGCCAGTGGGTGTGCTCTACAAGGTTTCGACAATCCCTATTTTCTCAAAAAAACATTGTCAGAACGAACTGCTGATGTTGCACCGATTGCAGTCGATCTAGCAGTTTGCAATCATTTCACTTTTTCTAACCAGCAATTCGGAAGAAAATTTCAAAGATTGTTTGCAGAACAATGCTTGCTAAGTGATGTGCCAGTTAGGAAATTCTATCATCCATCATTTGCGATTCTTCTTGACTTCGTCCATTTATTTCGAAATCAGCTCTTAAATCAGAAACTTCATGGTAATGGATAAAATTAATGGACCACAGTCGATGAATGCCCGACCGAAATTTCGGAGTCTGACAGCTTCAAATTTTTTATGGAGCGAGACGGTTTGGCAGAAAGTCGCCAGGTCTTGAGGTCATCATTTCCTCATTTTAAACGATGTCCACAAGTACCGCTACAACCTCACCTACTAGCAACGCCACCGACATCAGCACAGCTGCAATGAAATACGTTAATCTGCCTGATAGATGGATGGCAATTACCGACCAAAGGCCAATGGACGACGCTGTTCGCATGTCCTGCAGAAAATGCCAGATAAAAAGGAGTCGTGGCGATATCTCGGGATGGTATTACCAACAGAGCGGTCGGGATCCTGACAGCTTTCATGAAAGCGCGTTATGGTTTGAGATCGAGAATCGATGGCCGCAATATTGGTATCTATGTGGCGATTGCTATGAGAAAAGGAATGAAATCTTGACCGAACAACAAGCTCAAGATGCTGTTAAGAAGCAGCGATCTGAATCACAGCTTACCCTATATATGCTGAAATGCAGATTCTGGAAAAGTGGCAGCTTCAACGCTACGGCATATGACAATGACAGACGAAGTGCTGAAGAAAATCAAACAAACCGCTTTTGAAAAAATCTCATAAATGGACATTTACTGTTTGAAATTAGCGTGAAATAGCCAAAGAAAAATCAATAAATCAGGGCCGCGTAAAACCATTCTGAAGCAGCTCCCGAAAGTTCCATATTTCTGAGCTAACCTACAGTGACAGCAAAATCGAACCCAGAAAAAGCCTAAAAATGCCAAGAAAATTTGCAAATTTTCTCGTGGAAGATATTAGTCATCGACCGGAATTTAGCACGGAGTCCGCCACGGATCTGCGCGGGGGAAGGCCAGCCGATCCAATCCAAAATCGTTGTCGTCGCCTGCCCGATACGATCATGGTTCGCTTCCTGGAATATCTGGAGCCATGCCCGGAGCCCGTCCTGATCCGCTCCATTGCTGAATTCCAGTACAAACCTGCCGAGCAGGCCGGCCGTGCCTACTATGAACGCCTTCATGGCAAGCGCCAGACGACAACGCGACGAATCGTCTCGAAGAAGGCCGTCTCCAAGCCGAAGCTGAAAATGAACGTTGACCTAAAAGATTTCTACGGGCTGCTTCGGGTGCCGATTTCGGCCAGTACGGAAGAGATTCGTAAATCGTATCGAGAGGTGTCTCTTCTCTATCACCCTGATAAGAACCCTGATGCCGAACACATCTATAAGGCGATCCAGGAAGCACACACGACCCTCACAGACCAGCGCCGTCGTCGCGTTCACGATTCAACGTTGCCGTTCGACGACTCGATCCCGGCCGAGATGAACTCCATCTCGGAGGCTGCCTTCTACAAAACGTTCGGACCCGTCTTCGAACGCAACGCCTGGTTCTCAGAAATCCAGCCGGCACCATTGTTGGGCGACAAGGATTCGTCGTTTGCCGATGTTGATGTCTTCTACGACTTCTGGTTCGGATTCAAATCTTGGAGGGATTTCTCAGCTGATTGCGAGCACAAACCTGAACTTGCTGAGAATCGTGAAGAACGGAGATGGATGGAGAAGGAGAACCAGAAGGTTACCAATGCTAAAGTCAAAGCTGAATCTGCTCGTGTCCGAAAGCTTGTTGACCGCGCGTTCAAACTCGACCCGCGTGTCAAGGCCCAGCGTGCTGTAGAGAAAGCTGAAAAATTAGCCAGGAAAAAGGAGAAGGCAGCTGCTCGCTATGGCGGCCCTTCGAGGAAAGAGGTAGAAGATGCTGAGAAGGCTCGCAAGGAAGAGGAAGCTCGTAAGGCGGCTGAAGCCCAGGCTGCTTTGCAAGCCGAGCGACAGAACGCCAAGAAGGCGGCCCAAGACGAGAAGCGATTAGGACGGACGCTGCGAAAGGGCATTCGGGAGACGATGCAGGAACGATTCAACGAGATGTTCGAGCGGAACGGCTGGCAGATTGACGACCTGTTTTCGGGTCTGAGCATCACCGATCTGCAGGAATTCGCCACCAAGGTCAAGGGCGAAGAGACATCTGCTTTGGAGAACATCAACCAACATATCAATCGTGTATATAAATAAATGTGACTAATATGGCTGATAGCCTCCAACTGACAATGAAACTTTACCTATAGAAAGGAGGCCACTCTCTCACATTTTCAAGTGCACTCCTTCTAAGTTTCACCAGATGATTCATTATAGGAGGCCGCTCTCTCACATGTCTCAAGTTCACTCCTTCTAGCAGAGGATTCATTGATTATACTCGATATAAAGGCATTTCTAACATATTAAAGGCTTGGGTAGTCGGGAGAAAACAGAGCCATGGACGATAAAATAGAATCCAGACAGATATCGTATGTAGCTGTAAAGCACAAGCACGATTTCGACGGGTGCAGCCGGAGGGACTGTGAATACAGGTAGGGTGGTCTTTCCAACAAAGAAAACCTGTTTTCCTTTATAGAGCAGCAAGCGTTCGGCAGAGCAATGCGCGCTATTCGATGAATGCGAGACAGAACGCTCATGCAATTTTTTCGATTTGAACAGCTGCCAGGCCTCTCGTTTCGAATTTTTAGCTCGTGAGCCACAGTAGAGGCGCAGGAGTCGCTATTTAACAACAACAGCAGGTCCAGGTCTCCATCTTAAACGGATTCTGCGAGATCTCGAACGAGATGCAATGCTGAATCTATGGACTGTCGAAATGAAGGTCGCTGCGTCGTCAAACAAATAATGTCATTCTAGAATCTAGGGCAGGCAGTACGACACAAACGTATTCAACGTTCATAACGAGCTCGGTTACGAAAAGCGCTAAATGGGACAACCAACTCTGTGATCAATATCTGGAAAGAAAGTGAACTCCCTTCTAGCTCCAAGCAAGCGCAATCCTGAAGTTCAGTGTTCAACAAAATTCATAGCAGTCGCATCTAGATCGAAGCTAACATGGAACAGCTTTCGTGATAATCTGGCAATAGCAAAACGCTGGTCAAATGAGTGGCAGCATCGCTATTTACAAATCTGCTGAGATTATTATTGATTGAAAGAAGCCCAAATGTGATGTCCCTAGAAACATGTAAGCAGATCAATCTTTGATAGAATATAACTGTATCCTTTGGCATTAAATTCCCTAAGATCGAAGAAGTATAGATGCAGGCTTGCTCAACTTGCTATTCGCTGAAGAAATCCGGGCATCATGTAATTCATTGTTGAACGAGTAAACAACATTAATATGATGACCAGGCTGCATTGATATATCATGCCTGTGATACTGAGATGAGTTTACAGCAGTGCTGCAAATCATCAATTTCAAGTTCTGCGGTGTAACTCACAAAAGCGATCGAGGTCGATATCCCTCGAACTCCTCTCTATAGAAATGGTTCCTTTCTCAAGTTGCCTTCCAGAGTTCGATGAAGAGTGGCACTAGTACGACCCCGACCCCTGAAACATCGGTGACCCAGTTCAGGATCGATAAGTACAGGAGCCGGTGGCGGCTGACAAGCGATGGCCGTGGAGGGAGCGGCGGCAGCGGCGGCGCCGGATCCTGGAAACGAGACGACGACGTCAGCGGCGGCGCCACCCGTGACCCGGCCTGCGGTCCTATGCCGGTCGTATACGACGCTTTTGTCGGCGACAGCAGCCGGAGCCCCAGCAGCGGCCCCAAATCCGGCCCCGGCACCCCCACCCCATATGAAAGCCACCACCTATCATCTGACTCGTTACTATCAGAAGTGTATGGGACCACTGAACGCCTCCGATCCGACGAGATATCGGCGTTAACGTTACGCTCAGGTCAGGAACTGAAACCCGTGAAATGGGCTCGAAATCGATCGCCTCTGAAGACGAAACCCGCCGCTTCAGAGAAACCCGAACGCGATACCGTTGCCGCCGACAGCGAAACGTAATGTCGGCCTGCGCTGTAACGTGACCGGGATCCCGACCCTTGATATTAGGAAGGCCAGGTTCAATACTCCCATAAAAAAAACGGACCCGGAACGGTTACTGCTGCTCAAACGTCTCCGTCTCCGTATGTAATACAGGCCCGCGTGTCGATTGCGTTACATGGCGATAGGTCAGGAAGCCCGTCATGACCAGGCCCCGATCCTGTTCGATCTAGTGAAACGATCAGTGCGAGCCCTGGTTTTCACCAAGGCCGGCAACAGGTAACGTAACCCACCGATTCAACGTTCAGTTGCGTATCACAGCATCTGCTACATTTCTCTATCAGTTGTGATTCTGCAAATGACATGTTTCGAGCTCGCACGTTTCCGGTTTTGTGTTTTCGTTAGGGTTTAGGGTTTGAACCACTTGATATTATGTGTTGATAGTCTGCAATACAGTTTCCGGTCCATCATGGACGATGAAGACGTACGTCTGTACACAGAGTTGGTCCAGCGGGCCATGGGTCTCGGCTTGGACCAGGTCATACCGGCCCCGACCGGAACCCCGCTCCATAAACGCAGTCCGACAGGGGTCGCTCCTGCCACCACAAACGTAACGTCCTGTCCAAATCGATTCTGTTACCAGATGTCTTTTGAGTTCGCATACTGTTACCGCCACGTGGGCTGGACTACGTTACGTTTGTCGTTACTGGTTTATGTTACCATAAAATAGGACATCATCGAATTGTTGTTGGTTACAGCTGTTACGGCGACGCTATTTCATTTGGTACTGCTTTAAGTACGACCCGGAACTAATATCTGTACTGATAGAGCGGGTTACTCTCGGCTACTGTCACATCGACAGATGCGGATAAGACTGTCGGACTGGATAGGGTTTCCAAGGTCCCTCTCATACTCAACGTGGATTCAACGCTCTTATCCGATGACCCGTTCTATGACTTTCTATTACATCATCTGCCGAAATCAGCGAGACTTTATGTAAAACCCTAACCCTTACTCTAAACCCCAAAAATCTGAGCTTCGTTTTAGGCTAAAGGATCCAAGCCGGTATTCATGATTCGGCGTCCGCCACGGTCTTCCTCAACCTCTACTCAGGTAACGTCATCTACGCCAAGGCATCGCCGTCATCAAACCTCCTTGTCGAAACGACATGATGTCAAGCTGCCGAGTATCGATGTAACGCTTGGTAACGTTACCGGGCAAGCTCCACTGACCAGCTTCGTTACAGCTGCTTGAGACCGTCGATGAACGCGTGCAGAACGACGCACATCCGCAAACTCCACGCACCTCTACAGCCAACACCGATCATTCACGGCGTCAAGGCGAAGAGAGTTCTGAACAATCGGTAACATAATCCGTAATGTCGATGCCGCTAGTGACATTTACAGGTAACGTACTCTGACACGACCGCAGCCGCGCTGACCATCGTCTTCTCAGTTCCGCAAATCGTGCATGAAATTCGATCAGATGCGAATCAGACTTAGCCGACGCTTAGAGCAACGTGTGGCGGAGTTCGTGATTTGTCTGCCTGGTAACGTGATCCCCTGGCTGACTACATACAGGTTCGAATCGGCCCGCTCTGCATCGAATCGGGCAAAGATTCAAGTCGCCGACCATCAGTTCTCGTTTCGTTCCTCGGTAATCTGCTGTCACTTTTCCTTGAAATTGTGGTTCTACGTTTCAGTTACAGCCGCCTTTCTGTGCCATCGTTCACATCTCCCCGCTAACGTTACATCAGTTTAGGTTACGACATTTACGCTACTACACGTTTATGTCACTACAACTTCACGTTACTACAGGTCTATGTTTCTGATATGTTGTGCAGAGCCGTGATATGAGTGAGATGCGTCAACGTGCCGAGATGGATCAGTCCGCCCTGCGAGCTCTACGTCTGGAACATTTCCGTAAACTGGATCAGGTGATGCAGCAGGTCCGCGGGCATGATAATGGTAATGGACGCAGAGATCTCACTCCCAATGAATGCGCTATTCTACAGACTATTGCCGGGTATCTTATTCATAATGTTACCTGAACGTGTTATGTATCTGACCGTATATAAAGTTACCTTCATTCGCCGTATGGCGGCGTACTAAACCATCACAGCGCGGCGCACTTTCTCGAAGCTGTGGATCACGAAATTCTCAACGATCCCGCTGTACTCAAGATCTTGCTGGAATTCATTTCGAAGGTGGTATCGCTGTGACAGTTACGGACTTCGCCACTCATTCATGACGTTACAGGTCGGGATCAGTGAGAACGATTTCCGTGCGGCATTGGCCGCCTCACAACACGAATTTCCCGCCAGCCTATTCGATCTGGCAAACAGTATGTTCGGCAGTGGTCACGTTACCTGTCAGTTAACGGGACATTACGTTACACAGTTGTGAAGAACAACGCCGTGGCGACCATGATGGGCGGGCTGAGATCGGCGGGTCTAGCAGGACGTCTGCTTCGGAAACGTAAAGACCAGCGCCTGTCGTTTCGGCGTCACGACAGTACCGATCTGGATGCGGTTTCCCGTCCAATGCCGCGAACCCATCATCAACGGTAACATTTTAGAGCATAAAAAAGTAATGCAGACACTGAGAGTCGAACTCAGGTGATCAGCGCCACAAGCTGGTATCCTGCCAACTAGATGATGTCTGCATATGCTGCGTGACGTTCATTGTTCTCGATTTATGAAGATACCGCAACTGTATCAAGTCAAATTTGAGAGAAGTTTCTAAATAAACACGTCTCGGTTGGTCGAACGCCTTAACTATTCAATACTAAGTTTCTCAGATCCTCTCATTCACGCTGATATCTTTTGCTTTAAGCCACGATTGACCAAAACCCTAACCCGCTCTGATGGTTTATTCGGGCTTGTCAAAGACTCACAGCTCTATCAGATCGTTATCGAGCAGTTTCGCGATATCATCAGAATACCGAATTTCGGTTATCGTCTTTGAACATGTCGGATTGTTCTCGCGTATGCAACAGGAATGAGAAGATGGTTTCATTGTTGACCGTGCGCTTCATACTAAAGACCCGAAATTAGTGGAACTGTTTTTTATTGTGCAACATCATAATCAAAGATGGTTTTGAAGGATTCTTGATACAGCATTCGTTGATGTTAAAGACACCATGGTTATAATGATCCAGTTATATCAACAATCTCTATAGATGACCATTGCAGAATTTTATCATTGGCTGGGCGAGCAGGAATCATTCCAAAAATGGTTTATTCGCTCAACTAAATTTCATCGTGACTGTATCTTGAAGCGAATGACAATATTGGCTTAAATATAAAGCATTGATGAAAAACAACGTAAATGACGTTTTGAGCCGCTTGTACGCCTTCCACGATCAGCACTTGCTGCATAAGCAAATAAGTTAAGTTGAAGCAAGGCATTGGTCATCTCCGATACATCAAGAAAGGAAATTGAGAACTTTCGAACCGTTTTGCTTCGTTTTTGATATCGTTAATTGCTTCAGGTCACTCTCAAGCCTCATAATTATTCGTTCATAGTGAATTGACTTCGTGTCAGAATGTTTCCATTTACGACCGGCGATTATGGACATTGCTGAGCCCGAAGCGAACGCTGCCTATCCAGCAATGCCTTCCGATCTCTTTCCCATCACCAAGGCAATAGAACGATCCAAACGCTACACCGACTCCACAAGATGGAAAAGCAACAACAGCGCAGCTCAACTACTTTGACGATATTTTTCTGCTCAAATCAATCTGCCGATCGCGTCCAAAAGGGAGAAAGTGATCGAAGTCTGGGATGAATTTGCTGAACGGGTTCGCAGAATTCCCTGTTTCGACGTCCAGAAGGATGGTCGCGGATGTCAACTGAAGGTTGAGAGAATCCTCGGCGAGATGACAATCAGGAAGCGCCTGGTGGTGTTGAGGAATACAACGATCACGAAATGCATGAAAATTTAAAATCGACAGTAGAATCACCGATCACATCACGACGACAGCTGCGGCCAGCGAACAAGCCAACGCGACATGTGCCTTACTCCGGCTGTGTCCATTGGGCGAGTACATCAGCTCAGGAGCGATGACAAGAACTGTATCGCGTTTAAAGACATAAAACACAGAGCGCAATATGAGCGAATCTCAACTGTAAGAAACAGAAACTGATGCCGCAGCGATTACGGTCGCCTTGAATCGCAGCGGCTTCATGAAAGCGATCGTCGTCGAAACGAACACAAGCTGAATTTCGCCGAGCGGCTCTTGTCGAGAAATTTGTCTGAAAGAATTGAGTTGTTTTATCTCGGGTTTGCCTCTGGAAAATGATTTCATTCTGTTTTCAGACGCAGCAACGAGACTCTAAACCCAACATATTGAAATTTTCGTTACAATCTCGTGAGCTATTCGGGTAGTACGCTCAAGCCGAACCCGGATCACACTACTCATATGGGTCACATCACCAACGCAGTGTTCAGCAACAGACTTCCTTTTCTAATCGTAGAAATAGTTCTCTCTGTGTTTTCGACTTCGCCTAATTTACAGTCTAGATAAGTCATATAAAGACTTTTTAAACTAGAAACGCTGTGAATGAAAAACCGTACCTCACATTGATTTTAGAGAAGAGGCAGGGATCACGTGATTTGGGTCTAAGACAGAATACGGAAAACTACGATAAAATGATAAAATGAACATGAGAGGACGGGTTTAGGGGTAGAACGAACAGCTAGTTTACTGATTAATATCGAAACAGGCGGCTAATGGAGATGTGATCTTTGGTAAAATTTGCTTCAGCTGTCGGTCGCTAAAGTTCTGATTACTGTTGAGAAGCTTAATAATCTCGAGGCAATCCTTCCGTCGCCTCAAATGTAGTTCATACTCGTCTTTTAGTCGAAGGCGTTCGTCTTCGTCTATTAGACGTTGTTCGGATGATGTAGTCGTCAAAGAAACTTTCTAATATGTGGTTGGCCTCATCAAGAGTGCGTTTTGGCACCACCTCGCCGTTATCCAAGGGAATGGAAAAACCATCGGAAAGACCAAGAAGAGAGGATTCGGGCCAATCCCCAGATTCGTAGGCTGCAATCCAGGCTTGCTTAATATCGGAGCTAGTTGAAGCCCGGCCTTAGCTTCTTTCTTACGGCATGCCACGTCGAGTTGGGCTTTGGCACGGGCCGCCTGGATGATCCAGATAATCACCTCCTCTGACAACAGTACTTTAAGACAAGTGTCTTTAATTGCTGAATCGTGAGGAACCAACTGTCCCGAACGAGTATGATTCTATTACATGCTCGGGCACGCTTAAATAGCGACAGCGGCGCGGCTTTGGAGGCGGCGGCGAGGCTGGCGAGGAGACGGTTACAGTGGGGCGCCGTGCGACGTTCCAGTCGCTCTGTCGTACTGTCACTTTGCCATGGTCGCACGAGACCTACCGACAACTGCGCGCGGCCTGTATGAGGGTTGCGCCAAAGAGGGCTGCGCTGATATGTCTCTCAGTCTCTGTCACCAAAGGCTGGATTAAGACAGACTGTTGAATCTTCTAATTGTAACCGGTCGTTTTCAGGTATCCAAATTAATCGCTCGTTTTTTCAGATTGAGTATGATGATCGTCTGTAACCACACAGGAGAGCATCGGGTGTTGTTCAACTGCAGAGGCTGATTCGGCTGATGATTTAGGTAGGACCAATAATATGATTCCACGTTAAGGTGGCGGGCATCATGAGAAGCGGGATCAGTTAAATTGAATTGAAAAAATTTGTGATAACACGGTCAGTTGCAGCAATCCATGTTTCGAGGAGAATAAATTTCTCAAATGGTGTTGGTGGAAGTAGCGGGTGATACGTGGTAATTTGGCATGTAGTCATTCACAGTTCCAGCTTGCAATTCTCATTAGGTTCATCAATAATAGGCGAAAAAACGACGGGGAGGGGTTTGAATTGCATTCGAGTCGGAGCACCAATCATGAAAGGCAGTAATTCTGCCTTCGGTTTCTTTTAAAACTTTGTGGGTGGAGCTGAGCAATGACTAAAAATTTCAGGAAATCTGAAAAGTTGGTACGCGCCTTAGCTGTGGATGTGCGCATCTAGGCCTTTATACCACATTTCGGTAGAGCGGAACTGGGATCGAGTCTTGATCCCGGTGATATGCTGTAGAAACTGCGCCTGGACTTCACAGCAACTAACTGACCAAAGGAAAAAAATCCACAGCTGTTAGTCCAGGTCCCACTTAAACAGCACTTCACACACAATTTGGTAGAATCGAACTGGGATCGAGTGCTGATCGCGGTGGTCAACACGTACTTCTCTTCGGACCCTCTTTGAAAGATAAGGGCTGTGTCAGAATGCTGTCATGCCCATTGAGCATGACAGTACTCGCAGCCGCCCAGCCGACCACCAGGCAGTCGTACTGGCCCTTCCTGAGGGGCTGCGCAGAGGGCTGCGCCCCTGCTGACGATTCCTATAGGGGAAGAGCCCTAACTGTCACGGACTGCGCGGGTCCCCTCGTCTCCCTACTATGAATGGCGAGGAGCGGCCTCCACGCAACGAGTCCGATCAACTCCAAAATTCATACGTTTCTCATCT